>BRDA01007196.1:71206-87099 GCA_036984385.1 Crenuchus spilurus
ATATCATACATTTGTGGGTGGTAAAAGTATGTGAACCTCTAGGATTAGCAGTTAATTTGAAGGTGAAATCAATGTTCATGAGTCCACCATCAGGAGAACACTGAACAACAATGGTGTGCATGGCAGGATTGTAATGAGAAAGCTACTGCTCTCCAAAAAGAACATTGCTGCTCATCTACAGTTTGTTAAAGATCAGTTGGACACGCCAGAAGACTTTTTCGAGAATGTTTTGTGGATGGATGAAAATGAAAAGCATTATTTTTGGAGAAAAGAAAACACCAATATGAGAACCTCATCTCATCTGTGAAACATGGTGGTGGTAGTATCATGGTTTGGGCCTGTTTTGCTGCATCTGGGCCAGGACAGCTTGCCATCATTGATGGAACATTGAATTGTGAATTATACCAGAGAATTCTAAAGAAAAATGTTGGGACATCTGTCCATGAACTGAATCTAAAGAGAAGGTGGGCCATGCAGCAAGACAACGACCCTAATTACACAAGTCGTATACTACCAAAGATGGTATTGGTTCATTGTTAAGGAACAGTTACCGGAAACATTTAGTTGCAGTTATTGCTGCAGGTCACACCAGATACTGAAAGCAAAGGTTCACATACTTTTGTCATCACAAATGTCATATTGGGTCATTTTCTTCAATTAATAAATGACCAAGTATGATATGTTTCTCATTTGTTTAACTGGGTTCCCTTTATCTACGTTTAGGACTTTAGGAAAATCTGATGATGATTTAGGTCATATAGGTTCACAAACTTTAAAGCACCACTGTATATAGTACATTGGTTTCCGTAATAAAAAACAAGTACATCAGTTCACTGTGATTCTTTAATGTTGGGATACACTTATTTTCTAAAGTTCCTTTTCTGGAAACAGGACCTGTAACCCAGGTTCTTATACTACACTGATCCTCACATGAAACAACTGTGTGCTAGTTAATGCTCCACAGAGCAAGTATTAACTGTTTAGGTCAGAATATTTGTTAATGATAACGTCTGTTCTAAACTGAACATATTTTATTGCTTTTATCCCTTTGGAATTTAGCCACAGATGATAGGCTGACAATTATTTATCAATAAGCATTGGTTGTATAGAGAACCTGTGTAAAGATGTTTGTTAAAATGATTAAGATGACTATCAAAAATGCAACAAAAGCACCCCTGACCAGGAAAACACTTATTGTTTTATCTTGTTGGAATTTCTCTTTAAACTTGCTTTGATCAACCAAAAACAGTTTGCTCGAAAGTTTGCTAACTTCTCTTAAAACAATCCTGAAGAATGGAGTAGTGGTGTGCTAATTTTAGAATCACAGAACATTGAAGAAGAAAAAAAATCCCTGTTTATATCACAGTGGGATGTCTGTATGAACTAAACAATGAAATAATTTGTACCTTCCTGCTAAATCTTTATTACATCACTATAGTGCCAATTTAAAAAATAGTCCCATAATAAATGGTCATTTTATATTCATTTAATATTAGCATTTTATGTTAATTAGTATGACTGATTGCTAATGAAAATCAGAAATCCAGAATCTCAAATTTTCATTTAAAATGTGCTATTATGTGCACATTGCTGTTCAAACTGTAACATTAGAACAAAAAAAGGCTTGAAATGTCACTTCACATGCAGTGGTTATAAAATACATGACTGTTTACCTTTTTGAATTCAATTATAAACAACAAATGATATTTTTCACAATATTGTAATTTTTGTAAATGCTCTTGTATAAAGTAGTACCCTCCCCATCTCACAGCGCTGCTCACTCTTCCATATACAGTGGTTCACTTGAAAATACATATTGTACAGAAGAACATTGTATTATTTCCACTTCATCATGGTTTTAACCCATTGGTTAAGATTTACAGTGCAATTCTACATCTGCTTGTTTTTATCCTTCTCATCTAAACCTCATTTTATTTTCCCTCAACAGAACCCAAGCTTGAGGAAGTGGCTAAATGATCATCCTTCTGTTGAAACGATTCATGTCCGTCTCATTCTGAATGATAGAAGTAAATATTTAATAAATGACATTGGTTTAAGAAAAAAATGCTGTTTCCTTTGGTTTTTTTGAGACTTCTGTGTTTTCTGTGGTCTAAATCTGGTCCTAGCTTTAATAATAACAATAATAAAAAACTTCTGAAAATATATTTGATTATATACGGAGTCCTTTTCAAATTATATTTTATCTGGACACAAGAAACGGAACAACTCTGCAAAGACTAGAGCAACTCAAAATGCACATAATCCACACTTTAATGTAAAAATAAAAAACAATACTGATAAAACATACAGAAAATCATTCATTCAGTGGTTCACATCCATGCACTCCTTTTGGAAAAAGTACTGTACATTTAAAAAGAAAGGCACATGTTCAAATATTGTCTATTTTCTTACAAACATCACATAATCTTTTCATTCCACTTCAGGGTGGTACAGTACAGCTGCATTCTTGGGTTAATGAGCTAACACCCAGTGTAGAGTGACTATCTACATTGGCAACACTCCACTGTCTGTCAAAAGTCAGAGGACACCTTGCTGCCTTTTGTCTGATACACTTGTCACTTTCGCTGTTGCATTGTTACTTATAACAGTTTTGTTATCTCAGTGCTTTAGGGATATGTTCTTTGGAAGAGGTTGTTTTTATCTAAATAAGAGTTTCCCAGAAATGTTGTCCCAAATATGGCTTACACACCTGAAAGACTTGTGCGGTCAAGTGTTTTTAAAATGTGAAGATCATGGCATTATTCCTAAGCTAGTAAGTGTACTCAATTTTGATGTCTTGCAACAAAACCATATTTTAAAATGTAATGTCCTAAACCTTTGACAGGCATGGTACATGCTAATACAGTTAACTTACTAACCAGTGAATGTGGCATCATCGTATAGCACCCTGATAAGGCACAAAGGGAATAATACAGGTAGCATGTGAATTGACACCTGGGCCAAGTTTGCCAAAAGCGTTCTAGTAGAAAGACCGTCTTATGTGTTAGTCAGAGGCCCAGACACACTTATTCAACCACCATAAAGTGAACTTAAAGCTTTTTGATGCTTACCCCATTTCTGCGAAAGAAAGAGTTCACTGAAAATGTACTTAATTTACACAGTTTTTACGCCGTTTTCCAAGTTGATTTGTTGAGACATGTTGTCTTCAGGCTATATTTTGAGTGATGGAACTTTCATCACTTATTAGTTACATCAGCCTCATTGCAGACCTACCGAAACGTCAGAGAGTGAACATATTTTGATCAATCAAAATTTTCTATAAACCTTTCCTTTAACATCCCAGTAGTTTTACTTTCCAAAATAATACCATCTTCAATGTGCCACCAGAGGGTGGAAGTCAAAACCTGGACTGCAAAGCCTATAGCCATTGGCCACCACAAGAGGGCAGTGTGAACATACATTATCAACGATTGCGCTCCACATGATATTGCCACACAAATAGTATTTTTTTTCAAGGTCCATCAAAGGGTCCTTATAATATTAGTGCATGAGATAAAGGCTGCTTTCTGTCCCACTTTGCTCTCTATACACGGGCAGTGTGAGCGGTTCTCACTTATGGCACAGACCCTTTGGTTCCAGTGTTTCTGTTAATACTGAATGTGTGTGTTGGCTGAAGCTGAAGGATCCTCACAACATAAAGGACTGAGTGTGTCTGAAGTCCTGAGTCTGAAACACAAAGTCAAAGATTTCCGTCACTGTCAGTGCAAGCTACATGCCATAAATTCATACGCTCAGAACGGTTGAGGTTAGCTGGTGTCAATATGAGTTTTCAGAAATAGCAAGCGACCAAGTGAGTCAAGACACATGAATCACTCCTGCAGATGAGCGATATGGGTCAATTATGTAACATTCTTCTTGCCATTTAAAGAAAGGTTAAAATTTCATCATTACATGTTCATGCCAGATAGAACGCTGTGTTAAAAAGGTCAGACAGTCGTTCATAGCTGATGTGCATTCTTGCTGATGATTCTTGTTGGATATATGTGCACAAGAATCCATCTAATTCTGCACCCACTGTGTTCAACTTGACGCACACACGCTGGTGTGTGTAATCTTCATGGAAAAGTATTACAGATAGAAAGGGATGCTGTGGTGCAGTCTAAGATCATGCCCAGTGCCAAGCAGTGATTCCTCTCCCTCATCCTGGAGCACCCACAATTCATATTTTGGTGCTTTGTTTGCTTCCAAGATCAAACTCAGCAGTCTACCAATATACGTTTTACATTTTTTGGTAGAGTGTTGTTCCAGTTTAATGAAATAACACAAATAACAGTCATTACATTTAACCACCTCCTTGTTGATGTTATCAGTAATCAGCAGTAGAACTTACCATACAAGTGCACTGTGTAGTTCTACAATTACAGACTGTAGTCCATCTGTTTCTCTGTACACTTTAACCTCCTTTCACCTGTTCTTCAATGATTAGGACCCCCACAGAGCAGATATTTGGGTGGTGGATCATTCTCAGCACTGCAGTGACACTGATGTGGTGGTGGTGTGTTAGTGTGTGTTGTGTTGGTATGAGTGGATCAGACACAGCAGAGCTGCTGATGTTTTTAAACACCACAGTGCACCAACCAAAACTACTGTCCTGTGGGCAGCATCCTGTGAACACTGATAAAGGACTTGAGGACCAACACAAACTGTTGCAGCAACATGTCTGACTTTACATCTACAAGAAGGACCAACAAGCTAGGTGTGTCTAATAGAGTGGACAGTGAGATAAAATAGTGTTTAATATCTCCACCAACTCTGCTGGGTCTGATCCACTCATACCAAAATACACACTAACACACCACCACCACATCAGTGCAACTGAGAATGACCCACCACTCAAATATTACCTGCTCTGTGGTGGTCCTGATCATTGAAAAACAGGTGAACAGGTGAGGTTAATAAAGTACACAGAGAACCAGATGTCTACAGTCTGTAATGCTAAAACTACAAAGAGTAAGGCTGAAATGAATGGTGCACTGTACAGTGAAAATCATTGGTTGTTCACCCTCAAAGACCTTTACTCTGCTAGAATGAGGAAGAGGGTGGGAAAAACATGGCTGACCCCTCACACCCCGGTCACTCTTCCACTGTTAAAGACTCCAACCAACCATTACATCCACAGCTTCTTTCCCCAACCCATCAACCTCCTAAACAATGACCCTTCTCACATCCCCCTGACTTAAACTGGGGCATGTGCACTGTAATGTGTATAATCACTATATATACCATAACACAATCCTTCTGAATGAGAACCTATACTATAGTCAGTGTACATATGCACTTTAACTTGGTGCTGCTGCTCTTATCTATACATCTGTACAAAAACATTATGAAAATGAGTGTTCAATGCACGTTCTATTAGTTACACATGAAATTATATTTCAAGCCTTTTTTGTTTTAATGTTGATCGGTTTGGCTTATAGGTCATGAAAAGCAGAAATCCAGAATCTCAAATTAGAATATTTGATTAAATTTAGTTAATTACTATTCAAACAGTATCAACATTAAAACAAAAAAGCTTGAAATACGGCACTTTGTGTGAAATTAATATAGAATATATGAGTTTGCTAAATAAAGTGTGTCTTTCATTTGTTTTGATCATATTTAGTGGTTAAAGTTAAAAATGCGTAATGCGACAATACTCACGTCTTGTGGAGGAGGGCCATAGCCAGCATGGGGGCTGTGGAAACAAAACACATTTTTACACACTTTAAATAAATATATGTAATATGTCCTATAAGTAGGAATGCATGCTATATCGGCAGCAGACATATTTGCTCAATTATGGCTGATAATTTTATGTTCAGGTGGAATTTACCTTGATCTAGACCTCACAGCGGCCTTTGTTGTCTTTACTTTATTTAGATGAAAATAGTTTGTTTAAATTATGTGTAGAATATTGGTATCGGCCGAATCAACTGTTAATCATCTGTTCTGTATCCGTCATTCTGTAATCGTATCTCAACATAGAAGAATGGAAAAACATCAATAAGGTAACACATCTACCCAATGTTGCCAACTTAGTGATTCTGTCGATATATTTACTGACTTTTCAGGCCCCTCTAGCGACTTAAAAAAAATAAAGCAACTAGCGACAAATCTTGCGACTTTTCCTGTTGTTATTGGAAACTTTTGGAAACTCTACATCAAAGCACAAATCGTTCTGCAGTTACTGTTCCCAGCGAACAGCGGGTGTTACTGTGAGCATCATATAGCAATTTCTATTGACTTTTAGGACAGCAAATAGCTACTTTCCTTACAGAGGGGTTGGTAACAGTGCATCTACACATTGTTCCAAGTGAAAACAACTTCTGGTCTATACCTGCAGGCCTTTACATGTTTATTACATTACACACACACACACACACACACACACACACACACACACACACACACATACTTTGATCTCAATCCAGACTTAAACTCTGTGTCCGTATTAGGCGTCACTTGATGCCATTTGTCTCAGTCTCCCAGCTGTCCTTCTCTTTTCCAGTCTGTCTCTCATTCTGTCTTTGATCACTGTTTATACAGAGCAGTTTAACACATGGTTTGCCTTTAGGAGTACGGACCTCTCTTAGACATGTTTATGCTGCTGTAATTCAGATAAGCCTATAGCTGTTCTGACACACCACTCATGACTGATTCCAGTCCATTCATTGCATATATATATATATATATTCCAGTGAAACTTTGCCGTAGTAGTTATTACGTCATGTATCACGTTCAGAGTCAACCATTCAGCAGATGCAAAATGACTCTTTATATCTTAAAAAGCAATATTGTGCTGTTTATTACCTCTGTTTCACCACAGCTCAGAACTGGCCTGCAACTTATGCTATGCATACACTTCTACTTTGGACAGCTATAACATGCCTCAGTGGAGTAACTATCGGTGCGTGCAAATGGGGCAGTTGCCCTAGGGTCCTTTACACACAGGGCCCTGCTAATGTCTTTATTGGACTTTTAAAACACCAATGACTCATGGGTAGCTAACAAATATTGCCATTTATTATAATTCCCTAAAAAGCATCAAATGGGGGCACCATATGGGGATATAATTTACGCCTCTGACATGCTTGTATTTTAGCAACATGTTGCCAGTGTAGCTAAAGGTTGTCAAATGCTATTTGCGCTCATAAATGCAGTCTTTACTCCTGTAATATATGCAACCACTCAAAAGTTTAGGGTCTCCCAGATTTTGTTCAAGACTTATCTATGTGTTGCTCAACATTAGTGAAAAAAGTGTTTTAGCACTAATACAATTAGCTCAAAAACTATATCTACATACCACGATGTGCTGCATAAAATATTATGGTGGAGAGTAAACAGCTGTACTAAAGTCTATATATAAATCGACTGTCAACAACTTGTCAGAGACACTAAAACTGAAGTGAAAATCCTTCCTCACCTTCTACCATAGAAGACTGAGTATGTGCATCAGCAGCATTTAGGGATGTTATTAGTCCTGAAACAGTCACTAAAAGTATGTGTTGAGGAAAATGTTCCAAACCTTTGAGAGACATATTTGTTTCCTATTGGTTTGGTTTGTTTTGCTTGCAGCCAGCATTTAGAAAATTGCAGGTCCCTAAATGTCATGTTACAACCACAGTTTGTAAATGATTATACTGGTCAGTCAAATGACCTTTACTATCAGAGTAGGCTGCTCTGGTCACATTAGAGAATACAACACACCAGACTCTCTGATGACAGAGTCTGGTTTATAAGGCTACAGTCTCTCTAACTCACATGTCCTCTGTTCTGTTGAGGTTCTGGCTGCTGATGTGAGCCGCTCCATGACACTGTGGTATCCAGAATGACCTGCAATAAGGTTCCATTGGGGGAAGTCAAGGATCAAAGGTCTCAGTTGGTGCAACGTCACATACTGTGCATCATGCTGGTGGTTACAGCCAATGAGCGACTTTAAACAACTCTATCAAGGCAGGACAGCAGCAGTTGTAAAGAATGGAGTAAGTTAACCTGCTAGCATGCGTCATAAGTCAAAATCATGGCAGTGTCAGGCAAACCACAAAAGCATAGCAGAGTTAGTCAATCACACGTCAAAGTCTTGGTGGTATTAAAATGATGGTTTGGCCAAAAATTGTATTTTATTATAACACTCCAATTACCATGATGCAAACTGCATGCTAAAAATCATCACATATGAAACATTAAATTGTTATATCATTTCAAATTGACTTTATAAAACACGTAGTTCCAGTCCAACAATGTAATTAGCTGAGCAATGTTTGAAGTAAAATAGACAATATGCGCAGACCTATATGATATATCTGTATTCCACATTAATACATCACGGTTTAAAATACAGTCAGTGATATAATTTGCTGATTTTTTGATACAGTGTTGGAGGTAAGGGAAATTATGTCTGTAACTGGTCACCAAAGCAAATCGTCATTGCAGTCAAACTGGCACCTTAACACAAGTGAACGGAGATGCTGGAGAAATATCCTTGCTTCCACCAAGTTACCACAATGGCCATTCTCAGAAACAAACCTTTCAAGCCCACCAGCAAAGATGGTTTGAATACTATTTCACCAGTGTGTGTGGTTGAGTGTGTAAAGTGTCCTTGGTTATTAGAAAGGTGCTATATTTCAACTCATGTACTATAATTGAAAATAACCAGATAAATATAGACAGCATTTCTAATCTAGTATTTTGTCCAAGACATACAGTGCTGCTTGAGAGTTTGTGAACCCTTTAAAATGTTCTATATTTCTGCACAAATATGATCTAAAACATCATCAGATGTTCACACAAGTTCTAAAAGTACATAAAGAGAACCCAGTTAAAGTTAAACAAATGAGAGAAAATTATTATACTTTCTGATTTATTTATTGAGGAAAATGACCCAATATGACATATTTGTGAGAGGCAAAAGTATGTGAACCTCTAGGATTAGCAGTTAGTTTGAAGGTGAAATTAGAGTGTTAGGTGTTTTCAGTCAATGGGATGACAATCAGGTGTGATTGGGCACCCTGATTTATTTAAAGAACAGGGATTTATCAAAGTCTGCAATTTACAACACACATTTGTGGAAGTGTATCATGGCACAAACAAAGAAGATTTCTGAGGAGCTCAGAAAAAGAGTTGTTGATGCTCATCAGACTGGAAAAAGTTACAAAACCATCTCTAAAGAGTTTGGACTCCACCAATCCACAGTCAGACAGATTGTGTACAAATGGAGGAAATTCACTGTTACCCTCCCTAGGAGTGGTCGACCAACAAAGATCACTCCAAGAGCAAGACATGTAATAGTTAGTGAGGCCACAAAAGACCCCAGGGTAACTTCTAAGCAACTGAAGGCCTCTCTCACAGTGGTTAATGTTAATGTTCATGAGTCCACCATCAGGAGAACACTAAACAACAATGGTGTGCATGGCAGGGTTGCAAGGAAAAAGCAACTGCTCTCCAAAAAGAACATTGCAGCTCATCTGCAGTTTGTTAAAGATCACATGGGCAAGCCAGAAGACTATTGGAAGAATGTTTTGTGGATGGAATTCTAAAGGAAAATCTGTGAACTGAATCTCAAGAGAAGGTGGGTCATGCAGCAAGACAATGACCCTAAGCACACAAGTTGCTCTACCAAAGAAGGGTTAAAGAACAGTTACAGGAAACATTTAGTTGCGGTTATTGCCACAAAGGGGGGTCACGCCAAATACTGAAAGCAAAAGTTCATGTACTTTTTCCACTCACAAATATGTCATTTTCCTCAATAAATAAATGAGCAGGTATAATATTTTTGTGTCATTTATTTAATCGTGTTTTCTTCACCAACTTTTAGAACTTGTTGATGTTTTAGGTAATATTTATTCAGAAGTATAAAAAATTCTAAAGGGTTCACAAACTTTCAAGCACCACTGTAGTGTAAACATTTCCTATTTGACTGCATGGACTGGTAGAGGAATGTTTATTGTGAATATTATTCACAAATGTAATTAATTAAATAATGAAGTTTCACATTTTTTGTCACAGTTTTATCCAAAACTCACAACAATGTCATATCAGGTACAAAATCCAGTGCTAGCTACTGATTGCATGCTAAGCTAATGCTAGCTAAGCTCAGCCAGTTTCTTTAGCTAAAGGCTAAAATCACAGCCCCAGGCTAGCCATACAGCACCAAATATGATAAAGCTGGCACTGACACCTGGGGCAGGAATATAAGTATACATTTTATGTTTGGCCAAACCAATGATCTACTAATTTTTCAATGCCGGTTTGTTTACTTCATTCAAATGCATCTATGTAGTAATTGCTAGTTCAAAGAAATTATGTGAATATTTTTTTGTAGTTGAGGGTTTGTTGAGAAATGACAGATCAGACCATAAGAGTACAAATTACATTAAATCTGTTTATGTATAAACTATTTTTAGTTTGCAATCGCAAACTTGATATGTATCATTAAACACACAACAAAATCTATATATATATATGCATATACTACACACACACACACACACACACACACACACACACACACACACACACACAACACACACATCTGAATTGAGTCAGTTAGTATTCTTACCTTCCTCTGTGTCCTGACATGGAGATACAGAGAGATTAAGACAGGACATAGAAATAAAAACAGAGGACAACTGGTCAAAACATTTTCATCTTGTACTGATAAGCACCTCATGACCTACATACATGGATGGTGAAAAACGTGGATAATTGTAGTGAACTTACGACTAAAGCAGCCTTGCCGGTGGGCATAACATGCCCCGAAAGTGCATACTGATATGACCAGGCACACCACGACTATCCCTGTTATTATTGCTTGTACATTTAAGTCATCTAGGAAAAAGAAAGAGATCAGTAAAGAAAAAATAGAGAATTTTATACAACTACAAATAAGCTGAAAACACACAAAAAAGGGCAGTAAAGAGACATATATTTGATTGTATCACATGCATTCTGGTTTTTGCATCATAACATGGTTCATTTTCTTTATAGAATGGCATAGATTACAAGATTGCAACATAATCTGTAGATTTTTTCTTAGAAGCTAAAATTTAGCCTCTTCAGTGAAGGTTTTGAAGTGAAATATTTATTTTGTTTAGACATATCATTAAATGTTTTTACTAAAACAGCAGAAACCACTGCAACTACTCTCAGTATATTTGTGATCACAAATCACATTTTTACAGAATAAAATTTTACTGTATTCAATTTCTCAGTGTATGCTCAACCTTCATATAAAAAAATAATGTTAATTAATGTTACTGAAGCATCCGTACATCAGGCAGACACTGAATGTTTAAATTAATTCACTGATTACTTGATTCATTTCCACCCTAAATCATACCAAATCATAAATCCATGAACTCACCAATCTTCATGTGATTTCCTGCACAGCTCTTTGGCTGTCCCACCGTGTTTCCGGCCTGGCAGTAATAATGTCCTGTATCAGCTCTGCTAACTGCTTTAAATGTCTGTTCAAATGTAAAAATGAAAATAAAAAATGATGTGGCCAATTAGTTAGTTTCAGCATCTTAGTCAAGGACTCTGTGTGTGTGTGTGTGTGTGTGTGTGTGTGTGTGTGTGTGTGTGTGTGTGTGTGTGTGTGTGTGTGTGTGTGTGTGCATGCGTGTTAGAAATGTCAGTGTTGGGTCAAGATGTCAGTGTTTATTTAGTGTGATTATTCCTGTCTGTCAATATCAATCTGTCACTGCGGCTCTGCGTGTCTGCTACTATTTGGCCTGTCGTGCTCTGTCTTGCAACATGGATGCAAGAAGAAAAATATCCATGATGAGCAAGTATTATTCATATATATATATATATATATATGGACTAAATCTAAACAATACTTGCTTTTATACACCTAATACTCTTTTCTGATTGGCTGGCAGGTTTCTGTGTAACAGGACACAAGTAGATTTATATTTATGTCAAATTTATATATTAAATCTACCGGTATATTCATTATTTAGAAACATTGAAATGTAATCATAACAACCACAGTAAATATCTGTTGACTGCCAACCTGCTGTAGAGTAGCTACTACAACAGCCAATAACAAATTTACAAAAACATGCTTTTTTTATTACTCCTCATTGTTTCTTTACACACGAGTACATATGTGTACGAATACAATGCCAAAATATCAGGCAACCCAGGCTTTAAACTGAGTAACAGCCTTTGACTTTTACAGTTATATGAAATTAATGTACAACATAAAGGTAACAAACTCTATGGCATAAAGTGGAGTGATGTTTCCTCCCCTGAATCTATTCATATCAGCCAAAGCCATTTATTTGTTCTAAAGTTACTAACATTAACAAAACAAATATTGTAATTTTATGTTTGTTGGCATGATTAGCCATTTCCTGTATTCTCAATAAGTAAGTCCAGTAGCTACCATCCAATAGCTGGACAGTACTTCATTCAACTGAATTACATGAGCTGCTGGTGGAATTCAATAAATCCATTTTTAAATAATCAAATGGTAGAGATTTCACAATGCATTGGAAAATGTCTTAAAGAGTAATAAACAAACCTCAATATGATCAGTATGTTGCAAACACCTACAATAATGTATAACATTTGTAAAGGCTCACCAGAATGCCTGTTTCCATGTTGACCTGGTATGTGGCATTGGCACGTAACGGAAAGAGTGGACGCTTGTCTTTGAACCAAGTGTAGACTGCAGGAGGAATGCTGTACTGGTCTCTGCAGCGCAGCTCCACCTTAGAGCCGGTCACTGCTGAACTGGGAATGTCACAGAATGGAGTATGTGGCGGTACTGTGACAACACAGGGAGAGCAGAGGTTTGATAAAGGGCACTGGGATAACAGGCCATTCATGTAAATGTAATATTGTTGCTTTAATTTACATTCCAAAGAGCAACATTGTGAATGAGGATTAGGCAAACCAAAGAGAGAAAATCTGACACGCACGGATGAAGCCGCCTACCCAGCACTTTGAGAGTGACGTTGGTTTCTCCCAGCTTAATTGAGTCATCCGAGGCGCTGACCTCACAACGATACTCTCCTGCGTCCTTCAGTGTGACCTTGTATAGAGTCACTGTTGCCCCGTCAATCTTCGCACGTCCCTTAAAGGCTCCTGCAAAGGAAAGGATATGATGAATGTATACCCATATGTAGGAAAGGAGACTTAAAGAGACTGGTTACAGTGAAATTTTAAGTGGATTTATCCTTTACTGTTAATGGAGCATGAACAGTAATCAGCATCATGTTAAGAAGTAGGAAATAAATGTTGGTCACCTGTGAAGTTGCCATTAAAGTAAACAAAGGACACTTCTTTATCTTTCTTCTTCCACTCGATACGAGGATTTTGTTCTTTTTCTGTTTTAAACTCACACGAGAGCACAGCTTCTAAAACACAGAATAAAATATACAGTGCTAATTGTGATTCCTTCACAGTTATAACTCAATATATACAGGTATTGCATACTGTATATCCTTCTCTCCTCAAACCTCACTCACCTGAGTTCTCTTGCACGTCTACTTTGGATTTGCTGGTGCTGACTATCACTGGTGCAACAGGAATACCTGTTGGTGAGATCATTAACAGCCTTGGTCACACCAAAGACATTTATCAGGTCAGTCTGATTTCTTTTGGCAAACAAAGTAGACTGAACAAGACAGGTTGTCAAAACGCCTGCATTGTGAAAAAAAGTGAACTCACTATAAACATACAAATCCTGATCAAGTTGTAAGTCTGTAAAATGCAGAACGTAAATGTAAATATGTTCACTAAGGAAGTGAGGACAGCCCATGAGCCATTAAAAGAAAACACTTTATATCACACCTCTGTTGATTTGCAAGGTGAAAAATGACTGCTTTGTATTTGAAACACAAACAGAAAGAACTTCATTACCACGGGAATACTTGTTCAAGCAATGCTGTCTAGAAAGCGAGGCAACCAAAAATACATACAATTATGTAAAAATAGCAGCTATTCAAATGTGACCTCTATACTGGCAAAGTCGGCTTTCTTGAGACAGAGGCTCTGACTTACACTGAAGCCCAACTTCCTGTCAGGAACAGGAAACAGGTGGAGCCCTTCCTCCCTGCTGATTGGTTTATGCATCACAACCATTGTTTGCCATCCTGTTTCTGTCCAGAGTTGATTTATCACATCATGCGACATCATTAAGCCTCAATGTATCACTTTCTGTGCATCATACTTACAGTAGCCTAATTTTAAATGTAACTGAGCACTCCAATTAAGTCAGAATCATTCAGGTCAAAACATTTTGAGTTGGGAACAAATTGCCAGTACCTTGACCGCTCAACAATACATCACAGAGATTTTGGACCATTGCTACTGTAGTACCTTCTCTACAGAGGTTCCCTTGTGCCATAAGATAATATATTGCAATGAAGCAAGTACATGACTGAACATTTGATACATTGTGTGACTTTGACTTCATGACATCACATCTACTCACCCATAGTTTTAATGACTTTCACTAGTTTGACGAAGACCTGCATCAAATGCTCCTTAGTTGTCACAGATTAGGTATTGTCCCACATGACGACAATTCACATTATCATAAAAAATGAGTGAAATAAGTAGTACTTTGATATTTCATGTCTTTCTTCATTTTAAAGCATCACCAGTAGCAATATTCTCTTCCAGCTGTGTACAGCAGGAACTACATGACTTTTCTTTAATTAGCTGGTTAGGCTTATTTACAGGGTTATATCCATACACTGACTTGATTCATATTTCTGAATTTACAAGACAATTTTCTCACAAAAACATTTTTTAGCAAAATTTTAACTAGGAAATATACATGGATTCATGTTTTTGTATAACTTATTAATGAGATTATTGACATATGACAGGGGTGTGTTGGAGTGGGTTGTTGATTGGTGCTTGTTGATTGTGAACTGTAATGTTCAAACAATGTAAATACATCATCAGATGGCATAATTAATGTATAATCAATACAACATATTCAATCTCCATGATGCATTGCTAAATCTCAACAATTCAGTCATTTTATTGCATTGCAATGTCACAATTTCAGTTTGACCTATTTACTTATTTCACAGATCGCAAGAATGAAATCACAGAAATTATGTGACATGATAGCAAGAATAGGTGGTTCTTTCCGTCTTTAAAAACACAACAGCATAGGTGAATCTGAGAAATGAAAATAAGGAAAAGGATTTCCAAAAGTAGAAGTATCATTTATGTTCTGACAATCTCCTGTTAACCGCATATTATGAAATACCTACCTTCACATGGTTCCTTGTTTACAAACAGCTGAATCTACAAAAATCTGTTAACAAATCTAATCAAAGAGTCAAGATTTAAACGACATTTTTCACATTACTGACCACTCGTTCCAGCATTCAGAGCTCAGTCTATTTCAAGAGATTCCTGTAAGAAAGATTTTGTCTTTCCTATTTATTTCTGAGCAGTATTCCACAAAACCTCAGTCACACTTCTCAGATTCAACAACAGGCATTGCCAATTATTTCAGGTTGTTTCCTGCTTCTGGTCAGTAGCAATTCCTTCATGTTTCCATTTAAGAACAAGGTTCAGTGGTGTTCCCTGGTGAAATGCAGATTATAAATGTATTTTCAGTGTCTACAAAATGTACTTACTCAGTCACTCATAAGAACTTTATATACAGTGAGGAAAATAAGTATTTGAACACCCTGTGAATTTGCAAGTTCTCCCACTTAGAAATCATGGAGGGGTCTGAAATTTTCAACTTGGGTGCATGTCCACTGTGAGAGACATAATCTAAAAGAAAAAATCTGGAAATCACAATGTATGATAATTAATAATTTATTTGTGTGTTACTGCGTCATTGTGTGTTTATTTAATAATTAATAGTATGTAACACTAAAGGTCTAAAAAAGAAAATCTAATACAGA
>BRDA01007196.1:91623-110455 GCA_036984385.1 Crenuchus spilurus
ACATATTTCTCTTTTAAAATGTTACATTTACTCAGATTAAACTTTTGATCTGTCATCTATGTTCTATTACGAATAAAATATTGACATTTGCCATCAACACATCATTGATTCAGTTTTTATTCACAATTTGTTTAGTGTCCCAACTTTTTTGGAATCCGGTTTGTAGATTTGATGAACTACAGATGGAAAATTGGGGGAAATAATGAAGTGCCGTTCAAATGAGACTTCTTTGACCTGAAAATAGAGAACTGACAGTCGTGACAAATGAGCCTTCAGTGGGTCTTATGATGAGATAATGTTAATATGCTACATTACACAGATTTCCTTAGTAAAGCAGAAGTTCTAAATTAAACAGCACGGCTCACGTTGCCAAGAAGAGGAAAATTACTCCAATCAGCCACAACATTAATACCTCTCAGATTAACAGCATCATATTGCAGGTCTGGGATACAGTAGATGAACAGTCACTTCTTGGAGATGAAGGGTTGGATGCTGGAGAAAAACAACTGAGCCATTTTGGGCAGTTATGTTTAGATGAGGTGTGATGATCCTGGTCAGCAGTGGTTCCTACCAACAGTGGCCTCCAAATCCTTCAGATCTCAATCTGATCGTCTGTGCGATGTACTAGAGCCACAAGTCTGATCTCCACCTTGAGGCTTACTGGACTAAGGTGTTAATACCACCACAGGACAGCTTCAGAGGACTTGTGGCATGCCTGACCTGGTGGATTGGAGCTGTTTTTGTGGCACGCACAGGACTGACATCATACTGGCCACATTACCATATTGGTTGTAATGTTATGGCTCATCTTCAATGATGAGGAAAATTCAAAAATGATTCTTTGCTTGTCAAAAATATTCAAGAACTGAAGCATTTCCTTATTCCTAATGGAGATCTGGAACCTCTTGGGTGTTGTACTGCGAAATGCCAGTTCCCTACAAGCCAAAAATGCAAATCTCACTACATGTTCTCACAAAACTGGAACTGCTGATAAATTCAGGTATTTAGATGTACAATCAGATGTTTCTGAAGGGAACCGAGTCTTTAGGCGGTACTGTTGTCTTCCGGGACAGCTCAACAGTGCCCACTACTGGAACATTCAGCATAAACAATCTTTAAAAGCAGCCTAGGCATCACAGCATTCTTTCTGGTTTGTGTGGTTTTCCACTAGATTATAGAATAGATAGAACCGTCCGTTTTCATTTAAACATACACTACACAGTGTCTTGCACTGTATTTGTTTTATTGCAGTAATGCCCTGCACCTGGTAAGGGAGTAGGGGACTCATTATCAGAATTAAGTGGAAGATGATGGATGGATGGATGTTACCTACCTCATATAAAAACAAAATATTGTGAAAAATTAATTGTCAAAATGGCTAAACTCATTCATTACATGTCAAGTGAACATATTTTAAGCCTTTATATTCTACTGTTGATCAGTATAGTTTACAGCTCATGAAAATCAGAAACCCAGGATGATTTTACATGTAATGAACATACTATATCTGACATTTTACCTTTTTGAATTCAATTATGAACACAAAAGCTTTGTCATTTTTGGAGGTGCACTCATGCTCTTAGTTTATTTTTCTTTTTTATAACACCGATAAATCTTTATTCTTTTCTTAGCTACAACATAAGTAATGCAGGATAAGTTCAGTCTTATTGACTGTTTACTGTGTATAAGACAATACAACACTAGTCTTAAAATGACAAGACCAACCTACAGATGGTGGCCCACAGTGCCAGGCTTATGATTATACAGGGTGTCCGGTTTGCTTCTTTACCCAAACAATCGTGAATAACTTTAATGCTAATGAAGATCTGGTGATGAAAGTTGGATTTAATACACCTCAGTCTGCGTGAAAAGTAGATGTGTGTAATCCAGGTCCAAAAAGTAAAAATCCATCCCAGGATTTTGCTCCAACTTCATGCATGTATGTTTATCTGCTGCAGAACCAAAAAGGCAGTTGAAACAAAATCCTGGGGTGGATTTTTACTTTTTGGACCTGGATTCACCTCTGGTGAAAAGACTGACGTTTCAACATGTGCTGAAAATGTCCAGCATGCAGTTCTCTTCTCCAGATCAGGAGGTGATGGAGTCCTGCTTTTCTGGCAGCTTTCTTTTCTGGATAGACTTTGTCATCCAGTATGTTCACACCATGAACGCGTCCTCCTGTACTGTACACTAATACATTATACACCAGGGGTGTCAAACTCCGGTCCTGGAGGGCCGGATTCCTGCAGAGTTTGGTGATTTCTCTGGTCTGACCCTACAATTAAACCTGCTCATTACCTGCTGAGCTGAATCAGGTGTTTTTGATCAGGAAGTTCACAAAACTCTGCAGGAATCCGACCCTCCAGGACTGGACTTTGACACGTGTTGTACACCGATCTCCGCACAATTTTCAGGGTGAAATAAGAAACATCTCATGTTGTGTCCACAAAGAAAACAGAGTTTTACTGTCTCACTGCAGCAGCAGGCGAACGATGGAGATGCCTGGACGGGCGCCGGCCTCCACTCCTACAGCCTCGAATATTAGTCATCAGAAATGAACATCTGCCTACCTGCACTGTAATTATACGTGTCAGTCTTTGTCACACAGACTGAGGTTTATTTAATCCAAATTTCATCACCACGTCTTAGTATTAAAGTTATGCACAGTTGTTTGGGTAAAGAAGCGAACCACACACCCTGTAGATTGAACAGAAAATTAAATGAGTGTGAAAATAACGCAACTCTTACAACTTACATGAAATGAACATAATTTAATATCAGGACATTACAACATAAAGAGCTTTGAGCTTTAGACAGCTGTAAAAACTGTGTCTGATTAGATTTAAGACAGGTGATCCGCATTTATACTAATCAAATAGCACAGTGGGCGGGGCATCACTGTGTCAGATACTCAGAAAGGCAAAAATAAAAATGTATTGGCAGATGTAGTCAATTGTGATAATCAGGAAAAATCAGGTCAGGTCCAGTCGAGTCCTAGCTCAGATCAGACTTGTTCTTCTCACCAATACATCTGTGTGCAGAGACCACATGAGTTTCATGAGTTATAGGAGATATAGGAGAGATTTTCTACTGTGAATTAGGGCCGTCATGATATCTATAGAGAATAAGACCAAAATAATATTCCTGGCTTTAAATGTGTTTACCGTCTCTTTTTTGCCAAATGAATTATCCTCGAAATATGAATGTAGGGAGACGGAGAGCCTGACTAGAGCACCAATAATCAGTCTTTTAAAGGCAATAATGAGTGTTGATTCAGTGTTGAATATTGTGACACTACACACAGTATTAGTATCAAAATTCTAGTCACAACCCCACTCTGAGGTTGATCAAGTCCATACTCGCACAGATCTGTAAAGGTCCAGTGTTTCCATCTTCTTAAATCTGCTCAGAGTCCGCTGAGGGGAAAATGTCAATGGTCTCGCCGTTTTTCAGCTGCAAAGCCACTCGTTGGAGACACCATCTGTAGAGAAAGTGGGCGTTAAAGTGAATTAAACTCCATCCATCATCTTAAGCTTTCTCTTCTGATCTGTTTAAACAGAAGACACATCTGAACCTAAAGCATGACGAAATATCCCAGCCTGCATTATCTCCCCATCTGCAGTCCCAACACTGGAAGTTCAGCTACGTCTGCCTAACAACAGCTAACAGGAGAACTGCAGACCTGCTTATTGGGATATGATCAAATTCCTGAGAGCTTCTCAAACACACAATTTTCTCATCAATGATACCCACAGCTCATGCCCGGCTGCAAATCCTAAAGGGAACGCCACGGAGCAAGTTCATGGGAAATTAGCAAGACTGTAGAACAGAGCAGGACGTTTGCTGAGCAGATGCTGATACTGATCCAGGGTCACTTATATACTGTACGTAGTCAAGCAGACACAAGTAGAAAACATAGCTAACATTTGCACAATGTCAACTGTTCCTTTTAGCTCCCATTCAAGGCTAGCGATGTTAGCATTATAGAATGAACCACTTCTGTAATGATTCAGACAAGCAGCCAAGTGTTAAATAACCATTTTAAAGCAGTTACGATGTCTGTAAGATACAGCCACATCCTGCGACATCCTTTAGTGAAGATGACTAATAAATATGGAGGATTCTGATCAGAGATGCTACTGTCTGTCGTCATCCTTCACAAGCTCAAAGCAAGTCATACTGAGCCCAAAACCACACCCACAATTGTCTGTGAGACCTTCATTTAGATCTGGATGAGGTTTCAGTGAGATGAGAGAAGTTTTGATGATGTATTTTGATGAAAACAACTGATTTTTAGCATAAAAAACCATAACATGGCCAGGACATTCCCTGCTGGACCACAAGGAAACAATGCTGTCATTTTCATTTTTAAGGGTATTAGAAGCAGGAGTAGAGCCACACAACACCATTTTTACCAGGACTGATATCAGTTTTCAAAAACAGCACACATTTTTTAAATTAATTTTTGCCAATTTTATCCCCTTCCCAATGTGCTAGTAGCTAATTAACCCATCCCACCCACTAGGGGGCTCTCCCCATCACTTTGCACTGTCCCTGACTCTAGGAGGGTGAAGACAAGAACAAGCCTCCTCCGCTGCATGTGCTACAGCCACCACCTCTTTTCAAACTACCGCTTGATACACCGTCACTGGGGAGCCAACGCACTCGGAGGAAAGCTCAGCATTCCCAGCTCTGTATAGTAAGTAAGTAAGTTAATAAGTTTATTTATAAAGCACATTTTATACAACTACGTTGACCAAAGTGCTGTACAGAGTGGCTAAAACAACATTTAATGTATGTGTATGAATACCATACAGACACATACATGACAGACACAAAACATAAAATCTCAAAAACATAAAAACATAACAGAAAAATATAAAATACAAAACTTTTTTAAAAGGCTAAAGTATAAAGATATGTTTTAAGTCTGGACTTGAAGGTTGTAAGAGATGGAGCGGATCTAACATTAAGGGGAAGACTGTTCCATAATCTCAGGGCTGCAACTGAAAAAGCTCTCAGCTTCAGTCGAGAACGAGGAACAGTCAACAATAACTGGTCAGAGGACCTCAGAGACCGTGGAACAGAATAAGGGCAGAGCAAGTCAGTTATATAAGGTGGCGCTAGCCCAAGTAAAGCTTTAAAAAAATCCTCAAGTTGAATATTATGTACAGTGAGCCCAGAAACAAGAATTAGATCTAAAGTATGGCCTTGTACATGAGTTGGGCCATTTACACATTGAGTAAGATTAAAAGAATCAAGAAGATTATTAAAATCATTTACCATAGGCTTTGTAGGGCAACAAAAATGAATATTAAAATCCCCCAGAATCAGTAACCGGTCAGTCATTGGCAGGACAATTGACAAAAATTCTGAAAAATCATTGGTTTAGACCAATCAGTAGATGCCTGAGCCAGCGGACATTGCAATGTGAGAGTGATAGAGAGCGTGAGAGAGCCATCTACCCACCCAGAGAGAGCACTGCCAATTTTTGCTTTCTTGGGCCCCGGCTGTTGATGGCAAAAAGCATGACCGGGATTCAAACTCGCGATCCTCTGGTCATAGTGTCAGCGTCTTAGCCTGCTGAGCCACGTTACACTTCTATAGAGCCTTTCTCAAACCCTAGGACACTTTACAATCAACACAATCAATTTACACACTTAGAACTTAACCACACACACCGGCGAGAAGTGGCAGCCACCTGGAGGACTGCACTGAGCACTAGGGGAATCACCCAGGACAGAGTACCAACCACATCTGGGCATACATACATACATACAGTCATACTCAGACATACACATTCATTCACACACACACACACACACACACACACACCAGGGTCATTTTTAGTGTAGAGGAAACCAGAGTCCCCGGTGGAAACCCACAAATACACGGAGAGAACATGGAAACTCAACCAAGATAGGGATTTGAACCCAAGACCTCAGTGCTGAGAGGCGAACTTGCTAACCACTAAGCCACCGTGCCACCAAAATTAATTTGTGCTTAATACCCCAACCACTAGATGGCAGTGTTACCATCTTATGCTAATTGACTCTTCCATTCAGTAGAAACAAGTGTAAGGGTGCTGACAGTTTTCCTAAAATTACATTTTTAAGTTATATTACCTTGCTCACAGTATCGTAATATATTGCAATATATCAAATTGCAATGCCTGTATGATACATATCATACCACCACACTCTTCTGACAATCACCAGCTTTATCTTAACCAGTGTTGGGAACGTTACTTTAAAAAAGTAATTAGTTATAGTTACTCACTACTTGTTCAAAAAAGTAACTTAGTAAGTGAATTACTCTATAATAAAAGTAACTAGTTACCAGGGAAAGTAACTATTTGCATTACAGTTAAAAAAAGTTATTTGTCAAAGAATAAGGATTTTTTGAAAAAGCAGTTTTCACAGTCAGTTGAAATGAGTAGATCAGAAAGGTGTTTGTACATAACTTTTGATATTTATTGCACATCAACAGACCAGTGCAGGATAAAATCCTTTAAAATACCAAATCTTTGTAAAAAAAAAAAAAAAAAAAGCAAAAGTAAACAGTTACACTATATAAAGTGCATTTACATCTATCAAATTAAATTCTCTCAACCTGAGACAACTGGTTTGTTCACAACAGAAGTAAACTTAACAACAAAACCTCTATAGTCTTATTCTTCAAAAATCAAGCCTTTGCTGCTTGGCGGACTTTGCCCCGAGTCCTTTGCTAGTGGACGGTGGTTGCTAACTTTGTAGCTGCGTGGGTCGTTGTGAGATGCTTTATTAAATTAGAGTTACTTACAGTGGATGTCGACAAAGTCTTCGCCCGAGGACATAATGTACACATTACATGCACGTTTTTCCCTTTAACCTCAATGAATTTAAAATAATCTCGGCACACGTGTAAAAACACTGGATCTGATTGGCTACCATAACGCTGCCTTAGCCAATCGCTTACTGACTTAAGTTAAACAGGTGTTACACCGAGAACTGTGACCTATCGAGATCTGTGTCTTCTTCTATCAAGTCACAGATCTCGACAGATCACAGTTCTCGGTGTAACACCTGTTACTCCTCACTAGCCTGGGCAGAGGTCCGCTCGGATTACTGTTAGTATATCAATATAAAGTAACGGACCGATTTTAATGACCAGTAACGTCAACGGCGTTACAACGACAGGAAAAGTAATTAATTATTTTATCCCATTACTGACAAAATGACGTCGTTACGTAACACTGTTATTTTTAACGCCGTTATTCGCAACACTGATCTTAACACCCTCAACCCCAAACTAGCCTTCTGCGCCACCCCCAATTTGGAAGCTCTAAGAATAAGGTTGTGAAGTTGAATACCTGTTCATGAGAGTATCTCTGGTGGAGTTTGCGTAGAGGTAGCCTCCCGTCCTCTGTCCAGTCACTGGAATTTTGAGCTACAAATCATAAACCATAAATGACGAGAAGCCGACAAAAGCGCTTGGTATTCTTACCACATTTTCATTAGCACAGCATGCTTGACTCTGCAATAATTTAACTGCAAAGATTTTTTAACATTTCAGCATCATCACTGCAGACTTCTGTTATCTACCTGAGCTTTGGTGTGGTCCACGCGGTTGTGCCGATCAGTCAGGTGGATATTATGTATCTTCAGTGGTGGAGCCCCCAGGCTGGCCATGGCTGTGGAGTTCTCGTTCAGCTGCTCAATGGCCAAACGATAGTACTCTGATCTGGCAAAGTTTTCTGCAAAAGACAGATTGAAGCATTTTAGACAATAGCTTCCTTCAATATGACACCAAAGCTGTACATGTAAACTCAATGCACGCTCAAAGATAATATGGATACATATTGTAAATGTATTTGTGCGATACTGTATCAAAGTCATTTTGTGTTGTTTAAACCCCCGACCACTAGATGGCAGTGTTGTAATATATCTTCAGCCAGTAACAAGTGACGTTAGGGTGAATCTCTGACCGCTTTCCTAAAATTACATTTAAGAATATCACATCACCTTGGTTACAGTATCACAATATATTATATCGTAACTCTGTATCATTGATATGTATCGTATCGACAGGCTCTTGCCAGTAAACAACCCTAGATTTCTTAGAATTAAACTGTCACTGTATAAGCTACAGTAATCTGGTGTTTAAAGACATAAACTTCAAGCACATTTCTGTTGAGCTGTATGGATATGCTGGTTGAGTAGATGTTTTTTAACCAGGGGATTTGTGTCAATTTGATTTTTCACCAATCACAGTTAAGGCTGCCTGTCCAAACAGGTGTTCTGTTGGGAATATGCATAGCAGTGGTTGCCAAAGCTTCCAAACTAAATTGACTAAAGTGATGTGATTGTTCAGCTGATTTGTTTTTTGTCTTGATTGTCCTCTCACAGAGGTAGGATGTGACAACAGCTCTCCCACCAAATAGTGAGTCTCCAATGCAGAGTGTCTTAGGCTTACAATGCACTCTCACTGTGGAACCAGCAGTAACATCAATCAACCGTTCCTCCTGAAGTGCTGATGTTGGCAGGTGGTGTCCCAGACACGTCGTATTATTTAAGCTCTGGCACCGGGAAGGTCGTCTGGAAACGTTTTTGTAGGGCAGCGATGTAAGCTTTCATACATGAGACCACTGTGGTCTGAAGCTTGGTGAACTTGATGCATGATTTAAGGTTCTTGAGTCTACATATCCCTCCTTAATTCGCTGCCCCTGCATCTCCAGTTTTCTTGTCAATGAAGTTTTGCTTTGATGCAGTTTTCTGTGGCAATGATGTACATCACAGCATCATTCTCAGTGTATCATACAGGGGCTCCACTGAACATTGAGGTGACAAACACGTTTGATGAGCGCTTGCAGCCCACATCATTTCCCAGCCATTGCCTGAGCCCTGGCTCTGTAGATCCCCACACAGTCCTTTTCAGATCAGCTTCTTTCATGTGTCAGTGACTTTAAAAGGTTTGTCTGCAGTTGCTCTGCTAGTAACTTCCTAGCAGACAAACAGATCCTGCTTCAAATCATCAGAATTAACCTGATGTGCAGAGAGAGAGAGAGAGATAGGCAGACAGACACAGAGAGAGAGGGAGAGAGGCAGACAGAGAGAGAGAGAGAGACAGAGAGAGACACAGAGAGAGAGACAGACAGAGAGAGAGAGACAGAGACAGACAGAGAGATAGAGAGAGGAGAGACAGACACACACACAGAGAGAGACAGAGAGAGAGAGACAGGCAGAGAGAGAGAGAGAAGAGAGAGAGACAGAGAGACAGAGAGAGAGAGAGAGAGAGAGATGTGATAGTTTCTGTCTACTGACAGGCAAACACACAGATATGTTCTTCAGTGTAACAGGAAGTCTCCCTTGCTCATGTCTGCAAGGGGCCAGACACACATGCTATTTAGAGAATAAGTTGTTTTGGTACAAACTGTAATGAGGTTTGTCTGGCACATTCCCATAAAACAGGACCTGAAACTGCACAGAGCTCCAGTAAGACAAAGACGTCAAAGTACATTTTGTGCAGACAGCCTACAGAAAGGCCATGTCTGGTATAATGGTGTTAGATGACTATATGCAAGAAATAAAGTGAGTAGTAATTCATTTTTAAAGCTTTCAAAGTGGTTCTGTCCATTTTACCTTAACAATAATATTTCCCATTTCTACCAAAAAGATCTATTTTGGTCTCATCTGTCTACAAAACACTTCTGGCTTGTCTGTATGATCTCTAAAGATCCCTGTTCTTTAAGTAAAACAGGACCCCCACTACTCCTAATGGTCTTCCCATTGACTGAAAACCTGACTCATAGATCTGCTAATAATAAAAGTTTCACATGTTTGTCACTCACAGACATGTAATCATGGAGTTATTAGCTCAAAGTTATCCAGACATATAGAAAAAATTTAATCACAACCTTTCAGGCATCACTGTGGTATCAGTAAACATTCCTTGTTATGGTCAGCTGCTTCATCCATCTGCAGAGGAAAGCGTAGGATGCCACCCAAAACAATAACTCCCCCCACTTTGAGAATCACTGGTGTATAAGAAGCAATGCCTCTGAAATATCACTTTCATTCTGTACCACATAAATCTTTCTTCATGTCAGAATGATAAATAGCTTTTCTTAACCACTCACTCTGCATGAGGTAGTACATCATGCCACAGCCTCCTCCAGTTAGAACAGTAACAAATACTGTCATCTGCTGCAGAAGGTGGGTGGAACGAGACATCCTGAGAATCTCTCAGCACACCTGGAAAAACAGAGGTACAGTATTTAGAGGAAAATGTTTGCTAAAGTTTTAAAAACACAATAAACTCCCTCAAGAACTGTGTGGTTTCTATACAGAACCATGAAGTCTTTCTGAAGCCTACCAAGCTCCAATGTGTGTCTGATTTTTCCACTTTACCAGATTTAGTCAACTGGCCAAGACATGTTTGGACTCTAAATTTTCATTGGTTTAGAACTGGAGGCTAATATTGCTAACAAACACTAGAACCCAATAGCACCTAAACAGTACTGTTGCAATATACATCACCAATACGTCTATCAAACAGTTTTTTTTTTTTGCATTGTCTCTATTTTTGATATTTTGTTAGCCTTTTTATACTGTGAGCTAAATGAACACTAGCTCACTTCCATAATATAAAGCATTTCAAGTTAAAAGTCCCTGTTGCCAAGTAGTTGGATTGAATGCCCTTATTTTAATTATTGCTGTTGTTTCCAGTATTTGACAGACACTCTTATTCAGTGCAACACACAACAGCCTTTGTTTCTATTAAGATAATTATTAGATCAATGTCCTCTATTGAACAGTTAAAATCTACTCTAAAGACATATCTGTTCTCGCTGGCCTTTGTATGACCTAGTTTTATGGTTTATAAATTTCTTTACTATTTTTATCTTAAGGTCTCACTGTACTTACAATTATTTATTTATTTTTATTACTATTTTATGTTTTACTACTATTATTTTATTTTAATTTAATTTAATTTCTGCTTTGTTGTACAGCACTTTTGGTCAGCTTCGGCTATTTTAAATGTGCATATAAATAAACTGAATTGAATTTAACTGAATTATGTCAGCTAGTACAGACAGGTTAGAGTCCAAACTATTCTTCAGTTCAGACACTGTTAGAACAAAACCATCACTAATACCTAGAAAGAAAGAAAGATACACAATTATTCACAATATAAGTGCATTACAATAAGAGATGTGCTCGTTCTGAGTTTGAAGACTGAGGGACTCTGCTGTTAGAACAGCCAGTGGGAGTTTGTTCCATCACCTCGGTGCCAGGACAGAGAAGAGTCTTGATGTTAGTCTTACACGTCTTTTGAAGGATGGCGGGTCAAGTCGAGCTGTACTAGAAGCTCATAGGGTTTGAGGTGTGACTCAACACTTGACCACTGCCATTAGTTAGAGAGGGGCTGGTCCATTTTTTGCTTTGTAGGTGAACATCAGGGTTTTGAATCTGATGTGGGCAGCTACAGGAACACAGCAGTAGAGTGGCTGGAAGGTGGTCTCTGTTAATGTGGTTAATCCATCCATCCATTATCTTATCTGCTTAACCCTGATCAAGGTCACTGTTAGTCCCCTACGACCTCACCGGACACAGGGCAGGGCATTACAAACAATCCTCGCAAGTCTAGTACAGGGCATGGAAGTCAATACAGTAGACAAGATATGTAACATTTTTAGGAGGCAGATTGTGTCTTATAAATCAATTCCAGTCATAACCTTTCAGCTTACTGAACACTTATTTTTCTATTGTGGATTTTCTTCCTCTTTCTAAGCTTGAAATGGAAACTTGGTTAAAAAAAATCTGTACAGCAAAAAAAAAATGCTGAAAAACATAATAATGTGCTTATGTAGCAGAAAAACTGCTGATTTAGCAGAGAAACCGGAAAACTTTACCAACGTTGTTGCCAGCTTGTGTAAAGAAAAAAGTGCCATGAGAGAAAAAAATTGGAATAGCCAATTCCACCTTAAATAGTGCAGTAGTTACTATAGAGAGCCTGAGGTACCTAAATGTAACTGCTGGACAGTTTAAGGTGGAACAGGGAAATTTGATTAAGAGGTAGGTACTTGTAGTCCAGCATTTTTATTAAATTAAAAGCACCATCGCTACATTTTTAAAAATGTTTAAGACTTCAGCAAACCTGGTACAGTCATGATTACATCTTTTCGTCTGTCATTTTCACATTTTTTTGCCAGATGTTTCTATATTAGGCCAAGTAAAAAAAAAAATTGGTGATCATCCTTTTTCACCAAAATTTTGGGTCGGGGGGGGAGGTGTTTTTTTTTTTTGATTGATGGTAGAAAAGTATTGTGACGGCTCTTGGGGGTGTCAGCCAATCAGATGGCTGCGTGTCGTACGGTATTTGCATAAAGTTCTCTTGTGTGTTTTTGGGGTCTATTTTGTAATTATTTGGAGTCTTTAAGAGGGGATTTTTGTATGTGTTATGATTGTTAGTTGTAGTCTAGTCTCTATGAGTTATTTTAGTGTGTTTTAGTTAAGTTATCGTTGATGTGTGTCTTAGTCCATTTAGTTCGTACTTTCATGCTGTGAAGCTGTGAGCGTTTGCTACTGCACTTTCGTTTTTAGTAAGAGAGCAGTAAAAGAGCACTTAGTAAGTAAATGTCTTATCCTTTTTCTTTGTTCTCTTCTCCGACGCTACAGTATGTAGCGAATATAAAAAAGACGTTGAAAACTTAAATAAACCATGTTAAACATAGATCATGTTCTTCTTGAGTGATTTACATATTCAGGGCAAAGCCACGAAAATACTCGTTAGCAAACACAGCGCCAGTTTCACAGAAAGACACACACACACTTGATACTTTTATTTCAAAACTAAACAAGTAATTGTTTATTTCGGTCTCTGGTAAAGATATTGTCTTATTTATACAACCGGCCTTCCGTCTGCTTCTCTGTGTGTGAGTCTGTGCGCACGCTGCGATAATACTTATAATATATTACAGTTTAATTTCAGTGTCTACTAAAGCAAAAATTATCCATTGTATTTTATTTCATTAAATAACAGGGAAATGAAACGAATTTTATTGGCCGACTGCAGTGTTTTTACGATGCTGGCCACTACAAAAGCCATGATTTGCATCACAAAAACGACCGGCCATTGGTACTGAAGTGTACTGCACATGTGCAGAATTGATTTGGGATCACGTCTTTAGACGCATGCGAAATTAGAATGATTCTAGGCCAGACTAGGGTGTTTGGCGCGTTTTTTTGTGTTAAAAAAAAAAAAAAAAGGGTCGGGTGCTTTTTAGAGGGTCGGGCGGGGATGATCACCAACTCTTTTTTTTTTACTTGGCCTTATACTGAAGCATAATTATATGCATTTCATTAGTTTTCCCTTTTATTGACACACACTTCAAGTTCATGCAAAAACTCAATATTTACATTGTTGACCCTTCTAGTTCAAGACTTCTGCAGTTCACCATGACATACTGTATATATCAGCGTCTGGGCCTAAACCTGACTGATGGCAGCCCATTCTTGCCTAATCAGTGTTTGGAGATTATCACAATTTGTGCTTTTATTTGTCCACCAGCTTTTTGAGGACTGACCACAGGTTCTCAATGGGATTGAAATCTGGGGAGTTTCCTGGCCACGGACCCAAAATTTCAGTGTTTTGTTCACCATTTATTTTTCACATTTGCCTTGTGACATGGTGCTCCTTTATGCTGGAAAATGATTGCTCCTGGATTGTTAGGAGAAGTTGCTTTTGTAGGATATTTTGATAGCATAACTTATTCATGGCAGTGTTCTTATGCTAAATTTTGAGTGAGTCCACTCCCGTGGATGAGAAGCAACCCTACACTTGAACGGTGTCAGGATGCTTTACTTTTGGCATGACACAGGACTCATGGTAGGTCTCACCTTTTCTTCTCTGGACAATCATTTTCCCCAATTGTCCCAAACAGTTTGATGGGGGCTTCATCAGAGAATAACTTTATTCCAGTCCTCTGCAGTCCAATCCATGTACCTCCTGCAGAATGTCACTCTGTCCTTGATGTTTTTCTTGAAGAGAAGTGGTTTCTTTACTGCCATTCTTGACACCAAGCCATCCTCCAAAAGCCTTTGTCTCACTGTTCATTCAAATGCACTCACACCTGACTGCTGTTATTCCCTGCACTGTTCTGGTCCTGGCACTTGCTGGAATTTCATTGGCACATTAAGGGCTTCTTCACAGCAGTTGAACCTGCTTGAAGTTCTTGATGATCTGATAACTTGACTTACACACAATCTTAGAAGAATCAATGTGATTGTATGTGAAGCCCACTTGATGCAAAGCATTGATGACTCCACATTTCCTTGGAGGTAAACATTTTTAACAGAAGAACACAATGATTTCAAGCACCACCACCTCTCAAAACAACCAGTCTGCATGACAGAGTGATATGAGCTGCCCTGTCCATGTTAACAACCTGGAGTCTGAGGGTATTTAAGACACTCTTATGTAGTCTGACATGGCTTTTTCCACAAGTTACACCCATCTAAAATAATTTTTCCAAAGTGTTACACAGGCTTTTGTTCAGCACAAACTCAACAACAACAGCGTCAAAACAGTAAAAGTGTTTTTGATTAAATCTGCTCTAAACGTAGATTTTCCAAAAACCTATTTTCAGATGTGCTGATATATTGTGAAAAACACTCTAAACATTTCTATCCAAGACTTTTGAGCTCAGAACTGAATAAACAGAGGTGTTGGCTACACACTGCTCATTACAGTTTTTAGAAATTGTATGTGGTTTTATTTCTAAAGCTTACTAAATATGAGATGATAGAGTTAGTGGCTGTGGAAAACACTAGGTTTAATATTTATGACATAGACGTGAACACTCAGGTTAAAGGTTTTTGTTCAGGTTCACATTCCACAGATTTCTGGCTGCTGGAACCCACCAATTGAATGTCCAGAATTACAATGTCATTATCATATGAATGACAGAGAGGGTCTTTTGGCAGAAAAATATGCTGTTTCCCTCTCAGAAACGTGTAAAGGCTTATTTACTGAAGCAGTAAATTTTATATCAGTCTCAAAACTCTTGTCCATGACTGTAGAGCTAGTTATCTTACCAGCACTACAAATGACATTCAAACAAAACCACCAATATCATTCAGCAGGAAAGCAGCACTTCCTGTTAGTCTTATAAAGTAACGTTTTAAATGAGCCCATCCACATCAACACGCATTTAAAGTCCTATAAACTGTCCAACATTACTGACCGTGATGTTACACTGAAGACATCACTTTACATTGAACCGCATGGGCGCCGCCATCTTTGTTTTGAACCTGAACTCCAAATGTAACCCTTTAGGCTCCAGCTCACAATCACATTAAAACACACCTTACTAAACTGAAATGAAAACATAACCTCCGCTCATGTGCAATTCAAAGCGATTAATGCTGTTGACAATATAAATAATACATTTATTTAGCAGTAAAAACTAATTTAGCAGAAAAACTGGAAAACGCTAGTAACGTTGTTGCCAGATTCGTGCAAAAGCGACAAAAACCTGCCATTCATTAATTTTTTTTTTATTTAATGAACAATACTCTCTAAAGTAAAATAAAAAAAATAAAAATACTTAATGATTTTAAAATTAAATGTACATTAAATACATATTTGTACATATATGTACATTAAATACATATCCCAAAATTGTAGTTTTTAAAAACTGCATTATACAGAAGAAATCATAGTACAGCTTTCTCCACCTTATAAAACAGTTTGTATTTCATTTTTATTATTTTACTCAGTAACTAGTTGGTTTAATTGTGGTTGCTTTGTTGAGTTTGTCTTATTTTTGTGTAGTAGTATAGCATTCTTGTTATTACTAAGATAATTTTTAATTAACTTTTATTTTAGATTTTTTTGTGCTATTGTAATTGTTAATGTGCTAATTAAATAATTATTACATTACGAAATTAATTATTAATTACTTCTATCGTCTGGATTGTTATTTTATTTATAATTTTGTAAGTTTCTCGTTCTGTTATAATTTAAACGGGTTAAATTTATTTTTATTTCTTTTATGCACATATAAAAGCACGTGTTTTTGTTCAGCAAGCAGAAAAGCTGACAGAGTGGGGAGTTTATGTCGTAAAATCTGGCAACCCAAACTCAGGCTCCGCCTTGCATTATGAAAGTTAAGCGTTAAAGTTATATCACTAGAGGAGGCAGTGCAGAGAGTAAAGGCAGTAGACCAGTGTTGTAAAAGACCGAGGAGAGACCTTCACCGGTAAGTGACTTTATTACTGAAGGGGGGAGGATGTTTAATGTGTATTTGTGTACAATTGCACATGTGCTCAGCTCCTCGTGGCTTATTGTTATCTGTCAGCCACTGACTGAGCTGTGAGCCCCATTAACATCAGAAAGTCTCATAAATGGACTTAAATTAGACACAGTTATTATTTATCTCACTATAATGAAGAGAAAACATTCATTAAATAACTCAATATATTAACATATATCATGTTATAATAGGTGTATCATCTGTATGCCTTTATTAATATGATGTTTTATTTAATTCACTCTGAAAAAGCTTTGGAAGATAGGACTGATGATGAAAATACATGTAGATGATTTCAGATGTTTAATAATATCACAGCAATTCATTTGACAACCATCAGAGGGAGTCATTGAGCTGTAATACTGCTGATTTGTATACATTTAGCTGCTGCATATAAAATCTATACTGAATTCACTGGCTTTAGTCTTATAGTAACCGACAGACTGAGCTGCTCTCTTTGCTGTAAGACCGTAATGTCTCATCTATATGTGCACTCAGATGTGTTTTGCCTCTAACATTCACTGAGGCTCATTTACACCCATCGTGTCACCTTATACTGTGACAAAGAGGTCTTATCAGAGCAGCACACTGTGTTTAACTGAATAAAACTTTCTGATAAATGTACAGTCCTTATCACTGTTTATAAGCACATTTCTACCACTCATCATAATAATAATAATAATAATAATAATATTATTATTATTATTATTATTATTATTATTATTATTATTATGTTCTATTATCAACAAAATATTGACATTTGCCATCTCCACATCATTGCATTCAGTTTTTATTCACAATTTGTTTAGTGTCCCAACTTTTTTGGAATCCGGTTTGTAATTAATTTGATTGTTTTGTGGTTTTTGATTTGTATGTGCATGTTCATTTTGGAAAATTGCTGCTAAGGATGGTGGGTAAAGCATCCTGCTGACCTGGTTCTGTCCTCCACAGGTGATATGTTTGGGTCTGTAGTAGTAGGAGTGGGCATCGCTGGACGTGTGCGGATACGAGATCTGACCGATCCTCTGCCAACCAGCACAGTACAGTTCACCCTGAAGGGATTTATGTCCAGGTCAGAAAAAGAAGAATAGATTTATCCTAAAGAGGAAGACACACTCATGTAAAGATAATCACAGCAGAAATGACAGCAGGCAGGTGTTCAGTGCCTTTCATAGAGCTCAGAATAATTACACTAACTTCTCTACAAATGACTGTTAATCAGCTGCACTCAACTGGCATCGGTGGTTTTTAACCCCTTAAACCTAAAAGGATCAGTACATAGAGCCACATTAAGCCTCGCTTCAATAAGGAGTTATTTTACTTCTTGTCACAAACTCTTTATATTTACAGAAATAATTTATATTAGTTGCTGTTTTTAACTTAAGTCAAATCACGTCACATTGAGCAACTTCAGCCAAAGGTTTTGTGCTAGTTTTAATGTGATGTTGATAGACCGAGTAAAAACATAGATATGATATTTTAAATGTAATATAATAATCATATAAAATAATGAGGCAGCAGGCGTGAGATCCTGGAAGCCACACAATGCAGCAGGACCTGCCAATACTGCCACCAAGTGGACAATAAAGGAACAGCACATCTGCTTTTTGTTGTAAATAGTTGTATATCAGCTTTTTTCTGAATTTTTACCATCAAAACGTTTACAACCCATGTTTACATTTTCAGTCTTTAAAATGCTTTATTAGCATCTTTGTGTTTTATTCTGCGTCCAGTTTGTTGATGCAGTATTTCAGTGAAACACTGGCATGGTAAGCATCTAAAGTATTCAGAAACAGTTAAAATAGCCCCAGACTGCCAGTAGTTAAGATTAAAATGAGCAGGTTGGTCCATTTTAGTAATCTGTTCCTGTAAAAGTAAATAAAAGTATTTGCTTATGCTGAGCTTAATATAGATTTAAACTCTATACACAACATGTGAGTTGCTTGTTCTCCTCGTTTGACCCATTGATAGCTTTTTCCTCTGAAAGTATGTCTTTGCTACTTCAGGGTTGACTCCTCCACTCTGAAATGATAAGAAAGCCAGAGGACGGAGAGATAAGCACTTTGCTTCATGAAACCAGCAGCTCAAGGCAGAAAGACGTGGACGTTTGTGGTTTAACTGGACAAATGGACCAACTGATAATCCATAATCCACAAAGTGCAGCACTCCAAATCATCTGACGACTGTACTGTTACAGTCTTATGTACAAGTTTAGACTTAAGTCTGTAGAGAACAATGCATGTTTGTAATCTCTAATTATTTGCTGCATTGAACACTATAGACAATGAAACCTGGAATATTTAAGGTGCTGTAATATTTGCACAGACCACATTTGATGGTCATTATTATCAATATTAGTGTGATAGTTTTAGCCTCATTCACTCCCATTCATTGAGCACACACTGACTGGCGCCCTCTGGCTTGTGCTATAATGGAGGAAGACAGAAAGTGGCTTAAACTGACTCTGATATTACTTCACAGTATCCAACACTACAGCTGTAGTGTGTACAACTAAGACCATGCGCGTAATTTGCGGGG
>BRDA01007199.1:0-19563 GCA_036984385.1 Crenuchus spilurus
TCAACAAAGGGTTCACAAAGACAAAAGTCTCTTTTTCTGCTGGTGAATAGCGTCCTTGTCAAACTGTTCTGCCATTTTATTCCATTTAGAAATTAGGCCATTGAGCAATCGTTTAGCATGTTTTGCAATATTTTTTTTATTATTAGATATTCTTGGATTTGGTGTTTCAGAACTGTGGACGTTCTGACTAAATATGCTGTTATTTTAGCTTTAAAATTGTTGCACAATAGAAACTCACTGCTGTGTCACTGGCTGGGTTTTATCATTTTGTCAGAACACTTTAGGATGGAGAAGACAGGACATAGCAGGATTTTAAAAAAAGACTTTATTACAAAAAATGCAAACAACTTGTGGCTATGAAACCAAAGGAAAGACTGTGGCTGTGAACATAAATTTGTCTATGAAGAGAAAGTAACTGACAAAACTTGACATGACCCGAGGATGGCGAGTTTGAATCCCGGTCATGCTGTTTGCCATCAACAGCCGGAGCCCAAGAGAGCAAAATTTGTCAGTGCTCTCTCTGGGCGGGTAGATGGTGCTCTCACTCTCACTATCACTTTCACATTGCAATGTCCGCTGGCTCAGGCATCTACTGATTGGTCCAATTAGAGCTGGGGACCCTGTGTGCCTTCCTCCGAGCGCGTTAGACTCTCCAGTGACGGTGTATCAGCGGTGGTTCAAAAAGAGGCGGTGGCTGCATCACACGCAACGGAGGAGGCTTGTGCTTGCCTGCACCCTCCTAGAGTCAGGGACATTGCAAAGTGATGGGGAGAGGCGTAACGGAGGGGATGGGCTAATTGGCTACCACTACATTGGGAAGGGTAAAAATTGGCAAAAAACCTAGAAATAAATAATAAAAAAAAAACTTGACATGACATGGGATTCACAAAGACTATGAAATGCGAGGGAGCTAATTAGCAATTCAATTAGGACATGATGACATGGCAGGGCTGTACAAAGACATGACATAACTGGGGGTGGAGACGTAAAAAAACGGAGAGCACATGGAGAGAGGGGCTGAAGCAGGAAGGTTACACATTTATAAAAGTTTCTTTATATGTTCATAGTTTCTGGATGGAGTTGCCTCATCATAAGTGATTAATGAGCTTGCTGATGTCTGAATAAACTTCCAAAATGTAGGTACAGTATGAAGAAGCAAAGCCTTCTTAACTTTTAATGCAAGTCAATGTGTCATTTTCTACTGGCCTGTCAATCATGAAATTTTCACACAATGAGGAAAAAACTTTTGTTTTGGTCTCATCACCCACAATACTTTTTCTAGTAGCTTTCTGGCATGTCCATGTGATCTTTAGCAAGCTGTAATGCTCTTGCAACCCTGTAATGCCATTGTATTTCTCCTGATGGTGAACATCAACATTAGCCAAAGTGAAGCCTTTAGTTGTTTAGTTACCCTGTGTACCTTTGAGACCTCTTGGACTATTACATGCATTGCTCGTGGTGTGATTTTTGGTTCACCACTCATGCGGCGGGTAATAATTGGCTTTAAATTTACACAATCTGGATTTGTTTAGTCCAGTCTTTAGACTTTAGACAGTTTCGAACCTGTTTCAGTCTGATGAACATCAAGTTTTAAGATCAGATTTTGTTAAATCTATGTTACCCTCCAATACAACAGGGCACCCACATTCACCTGATTGTCATCACATTTCATTGAAAGACCAGACTCCTACTTTGTAATGTAAAATCCATCTGGCATCCATCCAAAAACATTGAAAATGCAGATGCAAGAGTTGGTTCTGATATTGACTTATATGTGAGACTATATTGTCTTAGATATACAGTAAATCGTATATATTGACTTATATCTGAAAAGCACTGATCACTGTCATGCTTCAGTTAGTAGTTTTTAAAGAATTTGCAAGCACTTCTGAGGTAAATTAGGCTTGAATATTAAGAATGACTCCAAAGATCCATAGTGAGTTATTTACGTCCAGATCAACCATGTCTTGAGTTTTCTTCCTATAATCTTCTGAATCTGTTCTAGACTTTCCAAAAACCTGTTTTCAGATATGCTGATATATTGTGAAAAACACTCTAAACATTTCTAGACAAGACTTTTGAGCACAGAACTGAATAAACAGAGGTGTTGGCTACATACTGCTCATTACAGTTTTTACACATTGTATGTGGTTTTATTTCTAAAGTGTAACTAATGTGAGGTGACACTCTGTTTTCCTCAGTCACTAACATTGAATATTAATGAGGTGTGAACACTCAGGTGAGAGGTCTATTATTCAAGTCACATTAAACACAGTCCACAGCTGGTAATCCAACCAATGAAATGTCTGGAATTACCATGCCATTATCATATTTTTGCGTCATTTGGCGGTAAAATGAAGTGCAGCTATCTGACTCGCTGTCACAGATGTGTCTCTGTTATAATAATTACCACGAGATGCTGACAGCAGGGTTTGTAAACTCCACAACCTTCCAGAAACTCACTCCTGTAGTTGTTTTAATGCTGGATACAGTAGTTTCAGCGCCCGATGATATGAATATGTTTACTGGTAATGACACGAATTCATAATTTTCTGTTATGGTCTGTTATTATTAACACATTAATAACGTATTAGTAACATAATGATAATGTTATGTTACCACCATGTCATCTTGGTGGTTTCTCATCTGGGCCCTTTGAGCTTCAGCACACTCTCACTGATCTGCTTATGGGGTTTTTTTCTGCTACTGCCACAAAAACAAAGATTAAACACATCTCGCAGAGCCCTGCAGAGGGAGGAGAATGGTCTCACAGGCTTTTAACAGAGTGGAGAGTTCAGAAGAGGCCTAAAATAGGGAGGAGTGCACTGAGGCGCGAGGATGCTCTGCTGTGGACGTTACGCACTGCAGCCTCCTCCGGTGGGCCCTCCAGAACCTCCTGACTCAGAACACTAACGTGTGTTTCACTAGAGCCTGAATCTAAAGCCTTATTCAGGTGGGATTCATATTATTTGCGGTCCTGTTGAACAAAGCAAAGCAGACTTGGAAAGAAACCTATGTTCTAACAATACCTAAGGTTGGCCTGGTTGGTCTCCTAGTGGGCTGGAGCTTTGTAGAATCAGTACTAATCTGAGGTGGAGGTGGGCATTTAAGGTTCTGATGGTGTGTGAGGTTCATGCAGGCCCAGTGATCCAACCAGAAATAAACTGATGTAGAGGCCTGAAGTTGATGAAGAATAACATACTTCCATGCAGGGGTCTGACTTTGCTCCTAGTCTGTAAAGCACCACCTTGGAGTAAAAAAGCCATGTAATCTACCCTTCAAGGGTTGAGCTTGAGACTAAAGGAAGTCAAGTCAAATTTAATAACTATGCACTAGGCTCACAGATTGTGAACAGGTTGGTATTTGACTGCTCTAATTAACCCCCTGTAGTCTACACTCTGATGTAGTCTTGACTTTTTCACAAATTACACACATCTAAAATGATTTTTCCCTAAAGTGTTACACAGACTTTAGTTCAGCACAAACTCAGCAACAACAGTGTCAAAACAATAAGAGTGTCCTAAATCTATATTCTGATTAAATCTGCTCTAAACTTAGACTTTACAAAAACCTGTTTTCAGATATGCTGATAAATTGTGAAAAAACACTCTAAACATTTCTACCCAAGACTTTTGAGCTCAGAACTGAATAAACAGAGGTCTTGGCTACACACTGCTCATTACAGTTTTTAGACATTGTATGTGGTTTTATTTCTGAAACTAATGTGATATGACACTCTGTTTTCACTCATTCAGGGGCTCCTAGGTTATGAGATAGGTGTGAACACTCAGGTGAGAGCTCTTTTGTTCACATTCACATTCCAGATATTCCATGGCTGGTATTCCACTAATGGCATTGCCAGAATTACCATGCCATTATCATATGAATGCCAGATTGCGCAGCTTCACGACTGTCTCAGAAAAATGTGTTCCTGCTTATTTAAGCTTCTCTCACAAGAATCTAAAAATATATATTTTGATTCAAGTTTATATATATATATATATATATATGAAAAGTAGACTTTAAGGTTTCCAGGTATTTTGTTTTCCTAGGATAAAATCTCACAGTTATACAAGTGTTTTTACGGTATTCAGTTAACATGCCATCAGCGGGAGCGCAGACTCCAGAGGGTTAGGAGTGATTTCAGTTCTTATTCCTGTGAGAGGAAACCATGTTTGAGTAAGATGTTGAGGAAAGGTCCTGTTAGGCAGTCGCTGAGCGTCTGTGGTTGAGCAGCTTTTGCACTGGCTTCCACATCTTTGGTTCTACCCAGTTCTAGAATCTAGTCAAACAATGTCGGTCATATATGTTTAGAGTTCTCAGACTTCTCTGCTTGGCTGTTCCAACAACCTTACAATGAGGCTAATTTCAACTAGCAACCATATGGGATTGTCTATGTTATGTTAGCACCAAACTTACTATTGTATATGTTCACGTTCCTACTCATTTCAAGAATGCAGAATCAAATCAACCTGAATAGAAATGTGAGAAAGAACATGATTAGTTAAAATCAGTCTTTTTTTTTTACCAGTTTAGTTTAATTTATAGAAGGCATGTGACTTATGACTTTGGCTTTCAAAAGCTCTGCTCTTATTAGCTGGCATTTGCCTAACAAATGGGAAATTAAATCACTCTAATAGAACGAATGGAGAGCTGAGAAAATACTAGATACAAATAAAAGAAAAAGAACAAACTATTTGTATGGTATGCCAGAAACGTGTGTGAGAGAGGAGGGTGAATGACCTCACTTGGGAAAGAAATTTAGTAATGGAAGCTGAGCACTGGGCCTGATGGCTGGTTACATGTAATATTAAAGGTCTTAATACTTGTTTTTAGTTATTTTTATTTGATCCAGTACCTAGAGGGGTGTTTGGTCTTGGGGTATTGCATTTATTCATTTATTTTTGATGCCGAGTGCCAGAAAAAATTGGAAATGAAACATTTTTGCCGAAATTAGAGGCAAACTGGGGAAACATAGTGATGGAAGAGAGACAGGGTATGGAAGAGAAGTGTCTGAGAGAGGAGGTGTCTAAAGAGAAAAGCTGTTATGAATTTAACTGATGGCACTTGAGAGTAAGTTTGCCTGACCTGGCATGGGAATTCCACCTGTAATAGCAGAGTGGGCGGAGTCAGGACTGTGACAAAACAGTCAGGGATCTTAGAGTTGGTTTATGTAGGACTTGCATTTGACTAAGGAGACAACTGTGTTTGAGGTTCAGGTATGTCAGTGCCATGTACCCAACTCTTCAACTATGCTCCAGTAAATACAGATTTCCATTCGACGACGCCTTTATTATTTTGTCTTCTTCAACTCATAGTGTGCATGTTAACTAGGTAGTTAATTGAATCAGGCCTAAATAATACAGTTACATAATTGTGTAACACAGAGCAGTCAGTCTTCACACAGACAAGGGTGGGAGATGTGTTTGGATGTGAGAATGTGCTGTTCAGACAAAGGAAATGAATCATTTTCCTGTCTGGTTTATAGATTTGCTGGTCTTCTGCTCACTATCTTGCTCTCGCAGGCAGATTTACTGCTCTGCGTTCTGGACGTCGCTTTCTTCAAGGTGACTCTGCTCGTTTATCCGTACCAGCTCTGGCACAATGCATTAGTGTCTCCCCCTTTTTTTATAGGCGTGAAAGTCTTCCCATTAAGCTGTGAGAGTTGCTGGTACAGCAAAAAAGAAGCCGTCAAATATCCGCACCGGGAATGTGTGTATCATCAGTTAAACTGTCACATGGTCCTTAGTTGTAAATTAACCCCAAACTTAACCTCTGACTTTAGCCCTATTTGGATTGCATTAAAATGACAGGGGGTCCTGGGGTTATTTCTTCTTTTATAGGAGCTCCTATATGATTGTTTTATTCATTCCTCGATGCAACACGAGTTTTTCCCGTCATCCTGAGAAAATTGACCCCAAATGATCTAATGTTCTTAAACCAAAACCTCAACCTTACACTAAAGCTGGTCCTAATTCCACAGCTGGTCCTAAACCTAACCTCCAATATTTACCTCAATACAAAACCTAACCACAAATTTAACCCTGGTCTTAACTCTACATCTGGTCTCAAAAACCTCTAACCTTAACCTCAAACAAAACCTAAACCTTACCTTTGCCCTAACTCTAATACTTGTCCTAAATGTAACCCCTAACCTCAACCCTGGTCTTAATTCTACAGCCAGTCCCACACTTAATCCCTAAACTTAACCTCTAGCCAAAACATAAACCTAACCTTAACCCTGTCCTAACTTCACAGCCGGTCCTAAGCCTAATCCCTAACCTAACCCTCATCCCAAAACCTAAACCTAACTTTAAGCCTGGTCATAAATGTGCAGTTGGCCCTAAATCTAACCCCAGTCCAAAGCTTAAACTTAACCTTACCCCTACTTCTAAATCTACTGCCTGTTCTAAACAGAAGTCCTAACCTTAACCTCAACCCAAACCTAAACCTAAGTCTTAGTCCTTAACGCTGATCCTGAACCTTGCTGGTCCTCTTCAGAAACACAGTATTTCTGTTAATTACATGCAGTTCCTGTTTAAACACTAAGACGTGTGTCTGCAGATGGAAAATTCTAAAGACTACAGTGGACGGTTAAGAGGCTGATAACATGTGATTGCTGTAGGATGATGTTGGTGGTTGCATCACTGGCTCACGCTCGTCTTGTTTGTTGAATATGTTGAGTGTGCACAATGGCTGGAAGCATCTTGTTGAACAGTGATTCAACCTGTTGTCAGTATCTCAGTGTCTCGGGTTGCTCAGAAGTGAAACGTAATCGTGTGCTGTGGTGCGCTCTAAGACTGGGTGTTTAGTTCCCTGTGCTGGAAACAGGAGCAGCTCGGGGACATGAACAAAAGCCTGAAGCTATGGTTGCCGTTCACCATGGACTACCTGCTGTAAACACAAGCAGGCTCATAGATTTACCACCATCACAGCACGAAGAGTCACTTCTAGAGAAATACATCACTGTATAGAAAGGCATCAGTCCTAGAGATGTGCACCAGGTGTGTTTTCAGGGTAAATACAGCCATGAAAATGACTGATTACTTTATAGTGGGGTGGATAGGAACCAGAAGTCTCACTCAAATACTGGACCAGTGAACCTATATTTGTTTCCTGAGATGTCATGTTAATATCTATTTTGTCCTGCAACACCTTGTTGCACATGTGTCTGTCTGCTTTTAGTGGATTTTAAAAACACTGTGATGTCAGCCATGGAGGGGTGTGGAGTTCTCAAATGCTCATGGGAGTGCACGCTAGGGTGACCAGATGTCCCGCTTTGTGCGGGACAGTCACGCATTTTCAGTACTTTTCATGCGTCCCGCAAATTGAGACGCTGTCCCGCATTGTTACTGATAGTCAGACTCCAGTGTTTTATAATCTGGCGTTTCTCAGACGGCTGTGTGGGGAAAGCAGTGAGGGCCGTCATCAGGAGACGGGGCGGGTTGTTTGATCATTTCAACCGCGGACGCAGGTTAAGCGCGCGCCCACCAACACAAACCAATGCAAATCAGGCCAGAACAGCGCCGGTGTTGTGCCGAATTCTGACTCCCCGCCAGAATCCGACTCCCCTTCGCGTGCACACGCATCACACAGCAGAACGAATCGCACTCTGTGTTTCTGTTGTTTCTGTAGTTAAATAACTACTGTTATCATAATTTATTTCACAGAAAACAGCAGAACATCGCACAAAGCACTAGTTATGTTATATTTAACAAACGGAAGTCCTACATATTATTAGAACGTTGTTAAAACAAAAGACACGACCCAGATTCTGCTACAGCTCCTAACATCATCTCGTGTTGTTGGTCTAAATTCAGTGATTCACATCTTTTCAGAAGAAATAATGACACTGTACACTTAATACACTGTACATCTTAATGTTCTCTGACCCAGAGCTGAGTTATAAACACAAGTGCGCTTACAGAGTTGTTACACACATTATATTACAATAACCTGACCAGAGACACCTGCACTGCAAAAACAACCTGATTAATCACAGCTCATATTTACACACAATGTTTAAGCTTTGACTGGTCAAATGTCTTAGTCTATAGATTAAATGCTCAAATCCCTATTTTTATAAAATCAGCAGAGTTAAAGGTGCATATGTTTGTGTAATTAAATGAAAAATAAGGTTCTTGCAGGTTTTTGACGTGGTGCTGGCTGACCAGTGGACCAAAACAACATTTTTGCTTGTTTAAGTGTCCTGTTTTTCTATGCTGTTCTAACAGGCTCCACACAGGATTATGTGTAAGTGGGGTGTAAAACCCCACATATGTCAAATGTCTAGGTAGATGTTACCCTCAAAAGCATTTTATTGTAGCTTCTTCACAGGGGATTTTTTTGGGGAAGTATGATTTTGGCAATACTATTATTACAAAATGCCGAAAATAATGTTTTACACATGTACATAATACACATAATACCATTTTGTGGTACATTGTTTTGGTCTATATATATATATATTTACACATTTTTATTTGCAGTGTGCTAGGTGCCAAGTTATTTTAGACTACTTCGATGCATTGGTGTCCCACATTGTCCCACACAAACATAGTCTTTGTCCCACATCCGGTGAATTGGAATCTGGTCACCCTAGTGCACGCATCAGTGTTCATTTTGTTAACGATAATTATGTTGAAAAATATTCGTTGACGAGAACTAAAATAAAAACTAATATTTATAATGAAAACTATGACTAAAAGTATTAGACTTTTCATCAATAAATAAAAATCAAATATTAGAATGTATTTATTAGGGCTGCGAATCTTTGGGAATTGAGCGAATCGATCCAGAATTGATTCTTGGGGTCCCAAATCGATTTTTTTCCGATTCTTTCAAATCCAAACGAAATACTTTACTGTTGTAATTTCTGCAAATCGCATGAGTCACGTCCAGCCCTTTCTTACCCGGGCTGGGTTTACGGTAAAATCCAAACTGTTTCCAAATGGTTGCTTTCAAAGACCGTGGCTTGGCTTGCATGCCTGTACGTAGCCCACGCTGCTTCCTTGTTTTGCCTAGCACTACGGTGGCTGAGAAGGCACATCCACACCCACAAAAAAAAATCGATTTTTTGAAAATGAGAATCGATTCTGAATCGTTCAGTGTGAGAAACGCGATTCGAGCTCAAAGCGATTTTTTCCTGCACCCCTAATATTTGTCCAGTAATCTTTTTTATATAAACCTGCCGTATCACATCCTTACGTCAGACTTTCTCAAAGCACCGTAACCTCCCCTGCCACACTGGTGAAGTTTAACAACACAGCGTGCTGACGTCACTCCCGCACCTTGGATGGAAAGAAGCGATTTATGGAGTAATTTCACTTTCGCTGCCACACAAAACAAAACAGAGCAAAGTTTGAATATTTATGCAGAGTACAGTAAATATAAATAATTTCTGGATTTTAAGAGGCTGTGAAGGGATTGCTGTTAATGTGTGTTGTTTAGTTGATACCAAATTGTATTTACATACTACATTTTGTCATTAAAGACTATTGTTTTATTAAAATAACAGTAAGCAATCCAAATAGCTCTAATTTAAAAGTGTAACAAAAAAAAAATGGAATGAAATATAGATTAAATAATTTATACATTTAATTGACTAAAACTAGACTAAAATGTTTAGATTTTTCGTAAACAAACTAGACTAAAACTAACAACTAAATGACAAATGTGACTAAAACTAATATACATTTTAGTCAGAAGACTAAGACTAAAACTAAATCTAAATCACCTGTCAAAAATTACACTGGCATGCATCACTTTGTTTATTTGTTAAAGTGTAGTTGACTTTTAGTAGAGGTTGTTAGGGGTAGTTTAAGATGACATGATGGTTAAAGAATGCTAGATGACTGGTGTGAGGCTGTATGTAGCAAATGACTAAATAAATAAAATAAAGATGAACTAAGGAGGCGGATGCACGTGCAGATAAAAGTAAAGATATACACAAATTGAGAACTAACAAAACTAGAAACAAACATAAACCAAAGCAAATCCTAGAAGCATGTAGACAGAGTACTTATACACTTGAATATAGACAAAACTTACAGACTGGATTACTTACAAAATGAACCATGACAAAGAGACAACCAAACAGAGCTTATAAAGACAAGGACTAATGAACTTAACAAGACACACCTGAGACAGATAATTGACAATGAACGATGACAAGACAGGAAGACCAAATATGGGAAAAAAAACAGGAAGGTGCAAAACATAACATGACCACAAGATGGAGGAAAAAAAACTAAGAACAAATGACTGGGGAGGCCTGACAACTGATGATTATTGATGTACTGTCATCTGAGAAATCAGAGATGATGGGGTTCAGCTTAGGCTAGTGCCCGTTTCCTTTATGTACTGAAATTCCTCCAGATTCCTTGAATTATTTTATGATATTATACACTGAAGAGAAATACACAAGTAATATCTCATCTTTCTTTAAGGAACATTGTTTTTTAAGAATTTCAATAATGTCCTCGCACATCTGCCCATCTTTGCTCTGAATTTGCTATGAATTGGCAGATGAAGAGTTATGTTGTTCTCTTCTTTTGAGAGATATCTCAAATGATTCTTTTGCTGACAGAGTTTGGTGGAGCTATTTCACCTGCGTGACCTCAAGTTGGCCAAAGGAGCAGAGTTAGAGAAATGTTTACATCAGCTCCCCTCTGAGACAACAGGACATGGCTTACAGAGATTCTGCTCATTATAGTCAGTGTTTTTAGGACAGCAATCCTCCTAAATTAAGATGAAATGAAGTTTATATTAAATAATCACTGTGTGACACAAAGGGTGCACCATGGAGTGGAGCCTTTTCTCATCAGGACAGATCATTGTCTCATCAGCAGAGGACTGTTTTAGAAAGGGTGGAGCCTTTTCTCATTGAGGTGGGCCATTTTTTCCCACCACAATTGAAGCATTTTCTCACCAACAGTGTATTGTTTTCTATTCAGGGGCAGCAGGTCAACAGAGCAGAGGCCTGAAGTGCAGGAACGGATGTATACCAGTCAATCAAACCTGAAATATTTGGGTTCATACCATCTGTAATGACATAAAAGTCAAAGTAGATATAAACACTGAATTTTCTGTGCTCTCCCTGCGTTTACTGATGTATACCCGTCTGTAATGCTTTGGCTGTGACAGACTAATTGTGCATGTCAGCACACGTTCAGATGATATGAATATAAATGAGGAGCTGATACCGTCGTTTGGAGTTCTGGGCATGTTTAGATGGAGTCTCATTGACATGCTAGTGGAACATCACTGTGTCAGATGTCAGGACACCTGTAGTCTTTATTTGTCTGTAGCTTTAATTAAATCTCATTGGGAGAGAAGAATCCAGCACTGATACTACTGGATCATGTACGTTAGTACTTGTGTTTGTTATTTTATGTGATTTGTGTTGTGCTAGTGAACACACACACTACGGAGCAGTGAGCACTCATATGCCCGGAGCAGTGGGCAGCCCTATCTGCAGCGCCCGGGGAGCAGTTGGGGGTTAGGTGCCTTGCTCAAGGACACTGTAGTCATGTCCTGCTGCCCGTTTCTCAAACTTTTAGGCCTTGAAAGTTATTCAAGGATAAATAATACTGTAATTGTCCATTTATTGGACTTTTTTAAGCTGTTTGTCCAAAATGATTTTTGAAATATAAGACATGATTATTAAATTTGATCCATTTAACTCACAGCAAGTCACTAATGGGCACTAATGGTGCCACATATGATGCTGTTAATACAAATAATGCATTAACACGTCAACTGTGACAGCCCAATTTAACTGTGCGTGGCCACCATCGCACATTGAGCTGGTGAAGAGTGAGGCCTCTTCAGTAGACTGAGCAGGGGGTGTGGATGCTGGGACTGACAGAGCTGGGGTTATGGTGGCTGGCTCTTCTGCCCTTGCTTGCTCCGCCACCATGGCTCAATCCGTCGCTCTTAGCTTCAGCACAGTGGCGGCCTGGCACCCATGCCTTTTCGCATTTGCCTTACATGAGCTGCAGCTGCATACGCAGCCACCTCCGCTTCCCTGCCTCTAGAGTCCTTGTCCTCCATACCGGTGAGAGTGTGGCACCCAGTGCTAATCAGTAGTGCCTCCTTCAGTGTGCTACCGTGAGCACAGCCACCTGTGTTGCCAGTGCCTGAGTCGGCCATGAAATTCTCCTGGGGTGGGAGAGAAAATGGATCCCACCAGTCATGAGAGTAGTATGGCAGCAAGGAAACACTGTGGGAAGGTGGGGGAAGATGTTCCTGGATCAAACTAGTGATCTCACCTGCCCAGCAGCTACCTTCGCCATACACACTCACTCCTGGTGCAATGTGTTTAAAGATTTCTCATTCTGTGACGTTGTAGCAGACAGAAAGTTGAAACCAACAGACATGTTATTAACTTACACAGGGCGAAGTAACATATACTTACACATTCAATGAGCGATCAGGACAATAGTCCCGTTTGCATTGCAGTTTTGCGCAAAACTTTATCGATATTCTGAAAAAACAATTTGACAAAACAAGTTTCGCAGTTGTGGTGTTTCCATTAAAAGTGAAATACTTTTATAAAATCACATGTGAATATGTTTGTTCTCGCGATAAGTCATTACAAACATGGCGGCAGTGGATGTAAACACATACTTCAGCTTTATACATACTGCTACCACGGCACTAGTGCTCATCATCAGCCATCAGAGGAGACGGCGACTTATCGAGGCTTTGGAGCGACAAGCCCCTTATACTTGGGAGCGGCTACGTATGCGGCGTTTTTGGGAAACTGTAGTCGATGGTTTTACAGAAGAGCTGTGGATTCAACATTTTAGAATGACACACTCAACTTTTAATGAACTTTGTGATGCTGTGAGATCTCTAGTGGAGCAGCTGCACATTGTCCAAGGATTGTCCTCATTATTCCAAATATGCCGCGTCATCTTCATCCTCTTACTTTCTGTTGTCGTCTTCTTCATCGTCGTCTTTTTCACCAATAGAAACTTCCGGTTGTTGATCACGTGACTCCCTTGATGCGAAAAAAGTCAGTTTGAGTGTTTCCATTACACTTTTGCGATATAAACCAATTTTGATACGACTGAAAAACCACCTCATCTTAGCGCAAAAGACTTTTATCTAAAAACCTGAGTTTTTCTAAATTGTGTTCCATTAAGCACATTTTTATTCGCAATTCTAATTTGCGATATTTCATGGTCAATGGAAACACGACTATTGACACACAGAGGAGACCTATAGGGGCAGTGATTGGAAACAAATGAGGGACCAGACCTGCACAATGACGTGACATCACAGAGGGGTGGAGACCATGACGTCAGATGAACACAAGGAGGGTGAAAACAGACGCAAAACACAAGGAAATGGGCATTGCCAGGCGGGGGTGTGACATACTGGATGAAGCAGAAACATCTGGCATTAGCCATGATGCCAGGAGGTTCTTCTGGGCATCCTACTATACTGGCAGGGTCTAGATAAGTTAGATCTGAGTTCAAATAAGTTAGATCTGAGTTAAAATTGCTGAATGCATTCATTAGAAGGGGCGTCCACAAACTTTAGACACATACATTTTTGACTTGCGTGTTCACATCGTTGCAGTGCAGCAACTTTACAATTTTAATTATTGCATAAAGTTGGCATTTCAGAGATGTTGCTGTTTGTATTTTTTAGGTGTGGAGTGTGAAGCTGGAGCAGGAAGTGGAGAAGAATAAGATTCTCTCGGAGGCTCTGCAGACGTTAGTGACTGAGCGTCAGCGGCTAAAGCAGGAGCTCCTGAAGGGCAGGACGTCTCCGAGCCTCAGTACACTTGCTGATGATGAGTTCTACGATGCTCTCACTGGTGAGTGACCTCCAGGGCTGAAGACTCCTCTGCCTGAAATCACACGACTGACTCGATAACATCAAATCTGTTGACCACAAGTCTTTTACTTCCTGTCTGAAATCCTGACTTTGTAAACGTTTGTCCTACAAATGAAATAAAGTCTTATGAAAAACTGTTTGTTTGTTCAACACAGATAATTCTGGTCTTAAATTAGCTCTCAGTGGACTTTGCATGTAAATAAGGGTTCTGTGTCTAAACATCTGTAATGCTACATATATGTTACATAAAATAATAAAAGCAATAAAATATTAAAAATAAAAAAAAATGGAAATAAACAAGTAAATAAAAAAAATTATTTTATTAATATTTATTAGGAATAAAAATCAGCCCCCTAGTGTTTCAATGGACTAAGATGCCGTCACTATGATCTGAGGATTGTGAGTAATGTTGGCTGACTCTGGCATGTGCCAGACGATACATCAGGACTGGGAGTCCTGCGCTTTCCTCCGAGCGCTTTGTTTGCTCGGTGGCGATGTATCGGCAGTAGTTGGAAAAGAGGCGGAGCTTGACTTCACATGCATCAGAGGAGGCCTGTGATAGTCTGCACCCTCCTAAAGTCAGGGATATTACAAGTGATAGGGAGAGTCAACAAATGGGGGGGCGGGGTTTGTATCACTACACACACATTGTGGTGAAAATCAGGTAAAAATTTGTAAAAGAAATAAAAGGAAACGTATTCAAAGTAAAGTTACATATGCTACATTGTGACAGATCTGTAATGTTACATTTACACAGTACTACATTGTCAGAGATGTAATGTTACATATGTGTTACATTGTCTAAAGCCTGTAATGTTAAAAATGTTACATTAGCGTGTTTATGTTAAATAGATGCCTTGTGTGAAAATAAATCAGCTTGACGTTTTTGTGTAATATCACAGAATTGCTTTTTTATTTGCTGGTTTAGCTTAATGACAAGTTGTGTTTTGGTTTTGTTTCACAACACAAATGTGAGAACTGTATAAAAATCAGTAAGACTACCTCAAAACAGTAAATGAGCTCACATGAACACAAATTCAGTCATATGACTGCTTTCAGGATGTTCACTATATGTCCGTTTTGGAGCTCATGAGGATGAAATGAAGGAAAGAAGCTGTATAAGAATTTTGCAGAGCTTTTAAGGGTTTGTTACACCAAATGTTGTGAAATCTCTTATTTTTTTAAATAGGGAACCCACAGAAACTGGTCTTAAATTGGCTTTCAATCAACTTTCTTTCTTTTATTTAAGAAATACACAACAGTTTTAAAAAGAAAAGGAACCAGAAAGTTATTTGTTCATTGCCGTAGAAGACACACTGTGGGTGGAGCTACTTGGATGGGGAGGAGCTAATTCTTTTCATAAGAAAAGGAGCCAATTTTGGCCTTTCAAATCTAATTTTCTGAAACAGAGTGTATTATTTCACAGTTTCTGGACTGGTTTGCACTCCAGATTCTTAAATGTATGTACAGTAAAGAATTAAACATACCAAATACAGCAGGATTATGTTTATTATGACTTACAGTACCAGTCAAAATGTTCTTATTTTTGTTTTTTTTCCTACATTGTAAATAAATACTGAAGTCATCCAGACTCTGAGTGAACACATACTGAATCATGTAGTAAACTTAAAAGTGATAAACGAACCAAAACATGTTTTAGATTTTACTTCAAAGTAGACACACAACTGATGTCTCAAACACATCAAGAGGCAAGAAATGCAAGTCATGAACTCTTGACAAGACACAGCTGTTAACTGAAAGCCATTCCAGGTGACTACCTCATAAAGCTGACTGAGAAAATGCCTATAAATCAACATATATAATACATTACTAATAAAACGAGAGTCTAAATAAATATGTATTTAAAACAGTTCATGTTCAGTGTCTGATGACTACATAATCTGATCCAAGATCTGTCATGTGACACTTTTCAGCCATTCTTCTGGTAACATGTTCCAGACCTGCAAGGCTAACAAACACTAGAATCCAATAGTCACCTAAGCTTTTGTTTAAAAAGCCAAATGTGGACTCTAGTCTTGTCTGGGTTGGTCACGTTCATCGGTAAGTGTAAAAATATTTACATATGATTTCTGGGTGACCATTCAGTCATTGTTTACTGGATCTACACTCATTGTCCATTTGCGCTCCACTGACCATGTACTAGGTGTATGTTGCAGTTCTACAGATACAGACTGTAGTCCATCTGTTTCTCTGTAGACTTTATTGACTCTGTTCTATAGACTGAAGACTCTGTTCTTCAATGATCAGGACCCCATAGAGCAGGTGGGTCATTCTCAGTGACACTGATGTGGTGGTGGTGTGTTAGAGGTGCAGGAGATGTTAAAGACTGTATCACTCACTGTCCTCTATTAGACACACCTAAACTGTTGGTCTTGTTTGAGGTGTCTGATCCACTCTAACACAACACCACCACATCTGTGTCACTGAGAATGATCCACCAGCTCTGTGGTGGTCCTGTGAGGGTCCTGAGCAATGAAGAACAGGGTGAACAAAGTGTACAGACAACCAGATGGACTACAGTCTGTAATTGTCCAGCAGTATCACACAGACTGGAACTGGATCTCTCAGTTGAGGTTTTTCAGGTGGAGGGAGGGCAGTGTGTGACTCCTGGGTTTACTGACATGACTGTGTGTGTGGGTGTGTGTGTGATCCTCCAGGGTGGCTCTTGGACAGCTGTGTGATCAGTTTCCTGTGAGCGGACTCTCTCGCTGTTAGAGCTGCTGGGCCACTCGCTCTGATTCAGCCTCCAAGCCCCCAGGGGTCCTGCCAGCATGTCTGGGGATGGTAACCATGGCGACAAGGCCCACCACAATGGAGTCAAGAAACACAGGTGAGCCTCCTAACTCTTCCACCTTCCCACCCCTGTGGCATTAACGGATTAGGGGTTTGTGTGCATGTGTTTATACAGCACTTGTGATTACATTTGTATTATTTTAAAAGAAAATCATTGCAAGCTGCGTGTATAAGCTAGTGATTGGCTGGTTTTCAATGTACAGTACTGATGCATGATCAATACTCTGCTGATAACATGTTACATCTTTTGCATCTGATAAAATAAAAAAAATTACTGACACTAGAGGGAGCTCTAACATTGTTTTACAGCCGCTACACTGATAAGACTGCCTGTAGAGTGGTGATACTGACACTAGGGGGAGCTCTAACATTGTTCTACAGCAGATACACTGATAAGACTGTCTGTAGAGTGGTGATACTGACACTAGGGGGAGCTCTAACATTGTTCTACAGCAGCTACACTGATAAGACTGCATGTAGAGTGGTGACACTAACATTAGGGGGAGCTCTAACATTGTTTTACAGCAGCTACACTGATAAGACTGCCTGTAGAATGATGATACTGACACTAGAGGGAGCTCTAACATTGTTCTACAGCAGCTACACTGATAAGACTGTCTGTAGAGTGGTGATACTGACACTAGGGGGAGCTCTAACATTGTTCTACAGCAGCTACACTGATAAGACTGCCTGTAGAGTGGTGATACTGGCACTAGGAGGAGCTATGACATTGTTCTACAGCAGCTACACTGATAAGACTGCCTGTAGAGTGGTGACACTGACACTAGAGGGAGCTCTAACATTGTTCTACAGCAGCTTCACTGATAAGGCTGCCTGTAGAGTGGTGACACTGACACTATGGGGAGCTCTAACATTGTTCTACAGCAGCTACACTGATAATACTGTCTGTAGAGTGGTGACACTGACACTAAGGGGAGCTCTAACATTGTTCTACAACAGCTGCACTGATAAGACTGTCTGTAGAGTGGTGATACTGGCACTAGGAGGAGCTATGACATTGTTCTACAGCAGCTACACTGATAAGACTGCCTGTAGAGTGGTGACACTGACACTAGAGGGAGCTCTAACATTGTTCTACAGCAGCTTCACTGATAAGGCTGCCTGTAGAGTGGTGACACTGACACTATGGGGAGCTCTAACATTGTTCTACAGCAGCTACACTGATAATACTGTCTGTAGAGTGGTGACACTGACACTAAGGGGAGCTCTAACATTGTTCTACAACAGCTGCACTGATAAGACTGTCTGTAGAGTGGTGACACTGACACCAGGAGGAGCTCTAACATTATTCTACAACAGCTACACTGATAAGACTGTCTGTAGAGTGGTGACACTGACACTAAGGGGAGCTCTAACATTATTCTACAGCAGCTACACTGATAAGACTGTGTCTGTAGAGTGTTGATACTGACACTAAGGGAAGCTCTAACATTGTTCTACAGCAGCTACACTAATATTACTGTCTGTAGAATGGTGACACTGACACTAGGGGGAGCTCTAACATTGTTCTACAGCAGCTACATTGATAAAGGATAATTTAGCCTATGTCGTACCCTGATGCGCACCTCTCCATAATTATAACTATGCGTCGCATCGACACAGGCTGCAGCAGCTGTGATTGGTCCGCCACATTGTATCCCTACCTCCACATCATCATTACAAGCTTTGCCAAAGGCAGAAATATAAATTGGCTGTAAGACTGTCTGTAGATATGCCTGCAAATGTGCCATGACTTCTTTACTGGCCTTGGAGGCTGATTCAAAATGATTAGCCATTATGGGTGGATGGATAGATGACTTTATTAGTCCCACAATAAGAAATATAAAGAAAAATACACATTGGAAAGTACAATAATATTGCAGTAAAGTTGCATAAATATTCTGCAGGTAATAGTATAAATATATACAGTATAGGTTTTTACTCATTACCACGTTAATTATGTTAAACTCTTAGGCACTATATTTTGGGGATAATACATCTGAATCTGCATGTCCAAATCTTAGTGTTTTTTATATGTAGCAACTGCATTGTTTTTTATGATTTGTAATAAAATAATACGAGCTCACAATTTGCTGCTGAACACTAAAATGTAGGAAACTTTAGAATTTTAGTTCCAGAAATAATTTCTGTCAGACTGCACAGCATTGTACGGAGCCCCTAAAGGGACATGGTGTGTTTTTTTTTTTTTAGATTATAGGGATCCAATTTTTTATTTTTTTGTTTCCTGTCTGGTACAATCAGGTGAGCACCAGATACTATTAGGTGAGCACCTGAAACTATCGGGTGCTCACCAGATACTATTAGGTGAGCACCTGAAACTCTCTGGTGCTCACCTGATACTATTGGGTGCTCACCTGATACTATTGGGTGCTCACCTGATAGTATCGGGTGCTCACCTGATAGTACCAGATAGTAAACCAAAAAAAAAAAAAACCACATCATCAAGTCCCTTCAGGGGCTCCGTAGCATTGGAAGGACATGATGTAGATTAATCTTGCATGACACCCTTCAGTGCTCAGTTCCATTTGTTTGGGACATGAGTAAAGAATTGCAACCTGCAACTAAAAATCTATTTCCAGAAAATATGGCAAAAGGTTTATTTGATGAAAAACCTTTAAGGGCAGTTTAAAATGGTCAGAAATTAATAACTTGATTAGAAAGATGAGGGTTTCAGCTTTCAAACGATGTGGAATTGTGTGGATATTAAAAAATAAGAAATTAATGAAGCCCTGAATGAAAAGAATATATACTTGACTCATTGTAGGCTGTTTAAGAGGTCAATGCTCCCTTAATCTTTATTTCCTGAATGTTGTGGAGAACAATAAACCATGCAAAAGCCTGGGTTATGGTACATTAAATGTATGTTTTATTTTTTAA
>BRDA01007199.1:28054-51933 GCA_036984385.1 Crenuchus spilurus
TTGTCATGTTGGTCTTAAATTTAACTGAGAATGGTCTTAAAAGGTCTTAATAAGGTCTTAAATTTAACTCACTGAAACCTGCAAGAACCCTGATTTGATAAACTTGTCTCTTACTTCAGGTTCTGTTCATGACTCTTTTGAACTGGCTTATGTGAAGAAAACAAATCTGAAACCATCTGTTTGCAGCAATTACAGGGCCATTTCTTAAGCTTTTATTTAAAAAAATAGAGATAGCTGTTTTATCCCAGCTTGTGCAATCTCTAGAAGAAAACAGCATCTCTGAAACAGCATCTCTTATCAGTGGGGTGCCGCAGGGTTCTATTTTGGGTCCTTTATTATTTTTACTGTACATGCTCTTGGGAAACCTTATTTACAGTTTTAATGTTTCTTTTCATTTCTACACTGATGATACTCAGATTTACTTGGCTGTACACTGAAATGACATTGTGAGTTTGCCAATTTTGTCACGGTTAAACAGGAACAAGACAACAGTCTTTATTGTGTGTCCAGAGGATGTGTCCAAAAGGGTGCATTTAGACCTTGATTGTGCTGGGCTAAAGGCAAGGCTGTCTGTGAGAAATCTGTGCACAATTTTCAATCCCTATCTAAATGTTGCTGGTCATATTAGCAAGCTCCTTCCTCTTCACTGGTTGCTGGTGATATGCAAAATTGATTTAAAAATTTTTGTGATGACTTACCAGGGTAACATTATGAGGCTCACATTATTGAGCTTTTGTGTCCACTGGGCTTTTGCAACCTATGCTCCCAGACTGTGGAATGATCTCCCTATCAGCATCAGACTCTTGGCTTCGGTTCATATTTTTAAGAAATGTTCAAAAACTTATTTTTACTCTCTTGCTTTTAATACTGTATTAACATGGATGGTTATGTGGATATTTTGATACATTGATTCTTTTGTGTTTTTGACTATTTGTTTTTTGTGTAAAACACTTTGTGAGATGCTCTGGAAAAGAGCTATATAAATAAGATTACTTACTTAATAATTCCCATCATGTTCTTTGATGGTCTGATTCTTGCCGGTAACCAGTACCTTTTTCCAAAAGGCCTACCCTCAATTTAAAATAAAGGCTGACTTTCCTTCCCTTGTTGTCTCGAGTGTTTGTGTGTTGGTTGATTTCAGGGAGTGTCTAAATCCATACCTTTTTGCTTTGGGTTCTGTCCACTCAAGGACATATCCATTTTGGCCACTCCTCCCCTCCCAACACACTCATCCTTTTGTTTGTTTTGATGATGTTCGCCTGGTTCAACTGTGACATGTCATTTTTGTAGTTCATATTGTTTAGGGCTCTGTCCCATTTCACAGCCTCAGTGGCATTGTGAGCTCCTATAACTTTTTAGTTTTAGCACTTAACTCTGGGTTTTTCTTTAAATGCATCCAGGAAGTTTCTCCAACTGGCTGTCCTGTTACAGTGAAGGTTTCCCAAGGTATCTGGCACCAAGATATTAGCAACAGGTCCTGTCCATTGTGAAGTGAAGCTACCATAGATCTGATATTTTCATCCGAACACATCCCACAGATGCTTCATTGAAGGAATCTGGAGGCTACATTAACACCTAGAAATCTTTACCATGTTCCTCAAACAATTTGCAGTGTGGCAGAGCTCATAATCCAGAAAGAAGCCAATGTCCTTAAGAATAATAGTTGCTATAGAGGGTTATACAATATGTAGGTAGGTGGTGCATGTCCAAGTGTCATTGACATGAATGCCAGGACCAGCAGAAAGTTTCCCAGTAGAATGTTGCCCAGAGTTGCCTCCACCAGCTTGCCTCCTTCCCATAGTGCATCCTGGTGGTCTCTCTTCACCAGACTGTCTGCATGATGTAAACTACCATTTTCAAAAGAATTTTGTTGCATCCCTCCCAGAACATGGGAAAGATGGGACAGTGAGGGTGGCATCACAAAGTTAGGAGATGTTTGGATAAAAATGTTCCTTTATGTAATAAAGTCTGTGTATGACCTTGACTTGGATATTTGGCTGGATGAGTGCATTTGAAATCACCTTGTCTTTACTAGATGATATACACCAATACATGAACACACTAAAGCTCCTGGTGGGAAAATGACTTCTATTTAGACAAGTTATGAAGAGAAATTGATCTATTTTACTTTGTTTTGTTTTTCTTGTGGGGAACAGAACATCTCTTCCTGCCCCCATGTTCTCAAGAAATGACGTCAGCATCTGGAGCATCCTTAAGAAATGTATTGGCATGGTAAGAACTTTTTTTTCTATAAACGTTATGAACATTCACAGCAAAGACAAAGTGTAGGCATGCATGCTTTGAATTTTACCTGGTACCGGTAAATGTCACCAGTCTTTCACACACAGGATTTTGTTTTGTAATGTTTTTAACACTTGCTAACCTTGCAGTTTTAAATAAAAGATTCCAAATATGTCAGTGAATAACTATTTACAGCCCGAACATTAATCAAATCAAATCAAATCAAATTTATTTATAAAGCGCTTTTTACAACTGATGTCACAAAGCAGCTTTACAGGGTTAGTAATAACAAACATCAAATCATTAATCCCTAATCCCCGGTGAGCAAGCCAACGGTGACAGTGGCAAGGAAAAACTCCCTCAGAGCTGGAGGAAGAAACCTTGGGAGGAACCAGACTCACATGGGGGACCCATCCTCCTCTGGTCCACTAATTATAAGTTTGTGATAAATCATAATCATATGATGTTGTAATGTTCAGGTGAACTGATATGGTGACAGTAGTGGGACAGGAATGATGATGATAATGGTAGCAATGATAAAAGCCAGAAAGTCCATATGAACTCCAATGTGGGCAGTAGAGTAGGGCATCTGGAGCAGGCCACAGTAGTTGGTTGTTGGTGGGCAGCTGATTCAGGGAAGCATCATGGAGTGAATAGTAATCAGCCTTCCATCAGCCTTGGACCGGACCGGTGGGCAATCACTCACTCGGAAAAGACAAAAATGGAATTAATTCTGTTTGGATTTATTATTGTCCACAGTTGCTGCTTCCATGGCTAAAAAAAAGTTGGGTTCAGCTGTAACTCATACGCCTAGGGCACATGAATTCAGGTTCAGAACTAACACAAAAACCACTCAAAGCTGGGTTTACGCAAAGAGCGTGAGAAGCCGCTGCGCTACTGCGCTGCCATCTTACTGAAATCAGGAGAACTTTTATGATTGTTGGGAGGAGAAAATCAGCCCCAAAAATGGCCAGATTATTCTGTAGTATGAACCAGGCTTAAGACAGCAGATGCAGCATTGAACTACAAAAGCTGATTTACTCATTAATTTGTTATTTTATTATTTTTAAAGGTCTTATATCACATTGATTAGTCTGTGACACCTTAATGATGTGGATGTGGTTTGAGTGGGTTGATTGAAATGACCATGCTGTTGAGTTCTAGTGATTGATATCCTCACAGTTCCAGTACTAAAGGTTTAGTACACTCTTAGGCATGGCTTTTCTTATACAGAGCTCATTCATGCCATTATAAAAGGTGGTATCACATGGTATCACCTGTTTAGAGGTGGGATACACAGGTTCACAAGGTACAGTCACTAAACATGTGTTGTAGATCTAAAGGCCATCAACCTCATCGGTGCTTTAAATGATTTCAGTTTGTATTTCATCTGTGTGATGCTTTCTAAAACTTGTTTTAAGACACCAAACAGTGTGCAGTATGCTTGAATAGCAAACAAGAGCCTCTGAAGCCAAATAGTCCCCAAAGCAGTCATTAGTACTGTGGAGCTGTCCTCAGAAGACAAGCACACCTGCCTGATCCTGTTCTATATCTGGGCGTGAGTGAGGAGTGTAATCTCTTCTCATAAACCCTGCTGTAAGATCTAGTGATCCAGCATGACTGAAGCCAGGCTTTAGCACTCACACTTATATTAGTGCGAGAGCACTATTGTCCTCTTCACCACAACAGCACAGCCTGAGTGAAATGGACACGTTTCTCTCCATTCTGTTAAAGCTAAAGGTCTATCTATCTCTCTATCCATCCATCCATCCATCCATCCATCCATCTATATATCTATCTATCCCTCTATCTATCCCTCTATCTATCCCTCTATCTATCCATCTATCTGTCTATCTATTAATCTATCCATCCATCCATCCATCCATCCATCCATCCATCCATCCATCCATCCATCCATCCATCCATCCATCCATCCATCTATCTATCTATCTATCTATCTATCTATCCCTCTGTCTGTCTGTCTGTCTATATGTCTGTCTGTCTATATGTCTGTCTATCTATCCCTCTATCTATCTGTCTGTGTCTGATCATTACCTCTTAATGTGTACAGTATTGTAGTGTAATTTAATAAGTTAATAATTAAAATAAAATATAGCACAATGTTCATACCATTAATCTTAATGAATAGTATTTTACTGATTTTATTTAATCTTCTCACTGTTTTATAAACATTGCTGTGTTTCCATTAGAATAAGAGTAGAATGCTAACTCTGTGATGTATATCTGGAAACATTCATTGTATTGATCACTGAAAGCCTAACAGATGGTCTGCGCTTGCTTTAAGTCTTTTAAGACGTGCTTAATCTGCAGTTGCCAGTGTACAGGTTTGGTAACTGGGTGCAGTTCCCAAAAAGTCCTGTAATTTGTGTCCTTAAACAAGTCTGATGTGGAAGACAGCCTGTTAATTACACTCATCTGTAAGACAACAGACTGCCCATTTGATCCACATTGGACTTCAAAACATTTTGTTCCATCTGATTTAATGTCTAGATCCGCTGATATGCTTTAGATTTGAGATCTGAGATTTGAGTGCCAAAACTTTGTGTGACTTTGTGATAATTGGCAATCATTCAGTGACTCCTGAAATATCAAACTTCACCAGAATTTGAGTGAGTTTAAATTAACTGTAAAAAAAAAAAAATCACTGTAAATTAACCAGAATATACTGGCAGCAGAGATGTCACTGTTACTGTTCTTTTACAGTGCAACTACTGTTATTTATTTTTAACAATTAACTATATATTAACAATGTAACCTATTTATTTTAACAATTTAATTGCATATTAAATTACAATATATAACACTGGAATAACTGCTTTTATGGTCATTTTACAGTACATGCCAGCATGCTACTCTTACTTTACAGTGCAACTACTGCTATATTTTCAACAGTTTACTGTATTTTCACAATATAGACAATTTAAATGTTTAAATGTAAATAATAACATAGTAAGTAATAAAATAACGTTATTGTTATTTTACCATGCCTCTATTGTAATTTAACAGTACATTAATGTATATTTGACAATGCTGTGACCAGTGTTGCCAGATCTCGCGATAGAAACAAGCAACCAGCTCTATGAAAACAAGCCCAAAATAAGCCCAACTGGCAACCCACCACATTCTGTAAAACAGAGGCCACTTTTAAACAGTATAAAGGTAAATATTTATGACATTATACATAAACAACACAAACATTATGCTAAACACTTTGAATATGAAAAAATTGAATAACTTAAATTATTTAATAAATTATTTTAAAAACTTAAATTCTTTGAATAACAAAATCTTTTAAGTTCTGATCAAAAGAGCATTTTGCATCTCACAACTTTCAGTACGCTCTCTTTTTCCCACTCTTTATTATATTTTTTTCCATATTTTCCCTACTTACTCGAGCTCATTTTTATGCTGCTTCGTCACTCTGGGCTGTGCATGGCTGCCTGCCTGCTGTGTGTGTGTGTGTGTGTGTGTGTGTGTTTGGGTGTGTGTGACTGGTCAACTTGAGCGGGAGCGATAAACAGAAGACAGGGGCTTGGAAGGATCAAACGACCTCACTCGTCTTTTGGTTTCTTATGGGGAGCTGGGAGATAATCAGAGTTTCACTCTGAAAGAAAGACAAGCCCAAATAAGCGACGTCACATTAAAAAACAAGACCAAAAAACCGCAACCCGTGATTCACGAGATTTGCAAGCGACTTTAGAAAAAAACAAGCCCGCTTATAATAAGCGGACTTGGCAATACTGGCTGTGACAGTAAAATACTTTTTACAACAGTTTTACAGTAGATGCTCTGCAAATAAAAAAGGAATTCCAGAGGATACACATTTAAGTAAATATATTGTTGTTTATTTAAAGTATTTATTGAACTCATGAGCCTACTCTTTAAATAACATCATGAGGAATGTAGAAATGGTGTGAACCATGTGACAGTGTAAGGGTGAAAAACAAAAAGAGAAATGGAGAGAAAACAGAGAAAAGTTGACAAGAGCATTGGGCTGCTATAATCAGCCACAGATGACAAGTGGTTGTAAAAAAAACAAAAAACAAACAAACAATGAATGTCTCTGGTAAAATATAATAAGTATGAAGTCAGTTATAGTGTAGATCTTAGGCTAAGTTCTAAGATCAGCCTATTCTATTTGTGTGATTTTGAGCAGATATTTAATCGGCTAATGATTAATGACTCCAATACAAAGTATAGCAAAAGCAGTTCCTCACATTGAGCCTTTCTGTAAGTGCTAAAATAAAATGGTGACCAGGGATTTCAACGTTATGCACAGTAAATCTGCTAGTGTTAAATCAACACTATTAGATTTAAATTAACACTGGGAATGTTATATTTTGACACCCTCCGTGTTAATTTAACTCTAATAGTGTTGATTTAACACTGGCAGATTTAATGTGTACATAATAGAATTATTTTGAAAATTGTTTATTATACTGTCATTTTAAACCATGACTATTTACTTATTAAATCAGGATTAGCATTAGCTTTTGCAAACTCTTCCGCTAAGTAGTCAAGCTGCTAATGTTAGCTAGCCTAGCTAAGTCTGTATGTGCTTACTTAGCTAATGTTTGTGACTTTTTCTATTTATAAATGACGCTTTAGGAGAACAAAATTTGTGTCTGTAAGGTAACAATGAACAAAAAGTGTAATGATGACCCACAAGAGAATAAAAGCTACAGTCTGTACAGATAGACTACACAAGGATTAGCATTAGCAATCCAGCCAACTCAAAGCTAGCTATAACGTAACCGTATAGTACCAGTTTTCTTATCTAAATATTTCAATCATTCAGAATCAGTTTATTTGACTGAGTCATTTTAACTTGTTAATGATAGACCTAGAAGAGTAATCATGAGGACTACAGGGGCATCTAATTGTGTACAGGACTGAAGATGTCTTTGAGAGAATATACTGTACTGTAAAATGCTTTAGTGGTGTATATCATTATTATACAATAATGTGAATAAAACTTGCTATTCACAGTATTTCCATATTTTACCAAAAGCACAATATCTTGTTGTGATGTGGCTGCATTTTCACAGTAATTCTTTACAGTATACTGTAAATACACACATTTTTAAGTTGGACGTTTTGTTTAGTAAAGGCCTAGTTAAAGTAGATGTCTCTCCTTTTTAGGAACTGTCTAAAATCGCCATGCCGGTCATCTTTAATGAGCCTTTGAGTTTCCTTCAGCGGCTGACTGAGTATATGGAGCACACATACCTCATTCACCAAGCCAACACATCCACAGACTCCATTCAGAGGATGAAGGTAATATAATCCATGATCAATGAATATCTACACTTCTGCTATAACAGAGATTTATCAGAATTAGATTCTGATTATGATACTCTAATACAATCCTAATAGGGCTTGACATGGTAGTGTCATGGTACCGTGTGTGGTTCTGGTATTTGTATTTCAAACTCATTGTTTTTACATGTGTCATTGTTGCTGTCAGGCAGAGAAGGGACCACTACCCATAATTTTCCAGCCAAGAGCAGCTCTGTGGCTACAAACTGAGCAATGATGAGGTTCAAGAAGATGCCAAACACAAACCTGGGCAACGTCTGGCATTCAGATACATTTGCCAGAATAAATAAAAAATAAGAACCTGATCAGTACCAGTATACACAAATATAATTAAGACAAAATAACAAAATAATGACTAATATAATGTAAACATTTATGCAAATTATTATTTGGGAACCTGTGTATCAGCAGATGAGCCACAGCAGTGCCCGATCCTGGTCCTGAATCTATCTACCACCCTGGAGAGTTCAGATCCAACATCCCTGACTCTCAGAGTGATCAGTATAGGGTTGTCCAGAGGCCGATGCTGATGTTTAGAGTGCAGGCTGGTATACAGTATAAGGCTGATATGTGTCTTGCTGCATTTGAGGAACAATAAATCTAAAAAATAAAATAGTTGTCATCTTGAGATGAAAGGGTAGGTTTACCACCCTAAGCTACAGTAAGCCACTAAAATGGAGCCACGAAAAAGGTGCCGGTCAGCGTAAGTGAACACCAGGTCTACCCAACAGTGCTCCTGGAAATTTGCTACCAAATGAAGATTAGCTCAAATTCTAAGTTTAAAATCCCTGAAACAGAGAAGCTTAAGTATCTGCATGTGGTTTCTTGGATTACAGTGGTTTCTACATGGTGGAGACCACACTGATCTTCAGGACCAGGTTGGACACCCCTGGTCTGAAGGAGTACAATAGACAGTGTGATGTAACATCACACCAGAAGTGTGTAGAATGTTGATGAGGCAGACATCGAGGCTTATGTAAGATATTTCCTGCTTCATCCGTTGACATCCAAAGGTTCTCTATATGTGCAGCATTTGGGAAGTTATTCTGTTCTTATTGAACTTTAAAACCTCTGTGCTGGTCAGTTTATAGGATTACCTGACTGTTGACTCTACAGTGTCAGTATAGGAAGCAAACGATGGTGATGAAATATTCACAGGTGTCGTTAGGCAGTGGGTCAGGTGTCCGGTAATAGAAATGGTGCTCAGGGGTTTTGTGTGTTTGCAGTGTGTGGCCGCATTCGCAGTGTCTGCTGTAGCATCTCAGTGGGAGAGGACTGGCAAGCCCTTCAATCCACTGCTGGGCGAAACCTATGAGCTGATCAGGTCAGTGCTGGTCATGTGACCCACTCACGCTGGCTCTGGGAACTCATCCCAGAAACACAGATCTGGTAATGTCAGTAATATGATGTGTCATCTTTGATTTCAGTGATGGACTTAACCACCAAAGTAACTCAATGTTTGTTTTAATGTTGATCAGTGTGACTTATAGCTCAGTCAGTCACAGTAATGTGAGGGTCAGTAGTAGTGTTGGCACTGTGGGCAGCTGCTGGGCATCTCCATAAAGCTGGTCAACAGATGGAAGCATGAAGTGCTGTAAAATCTCAGCTGTGTTGACTTTGGACTAAACACAGTGGACCAACACCAGCAGCCCAAACCATCACAGACTGCAGAACCTGCACACTGGACTTCAGACACCTTGTATTGTGTGTCTCTCCACTCTTCCTCCAGACTCTAGCAGCTGATTTACTAATGAAATGTAAACAGAGGACTTTGTACTGAGTAACAGTCCAGTTCTGGTTCTGCTCAGTCCAGATAAGACACTTGTGATGTTGTCTCTGGTTCAGGAGTGTTGATATTAGGAGTGTGACAGTCTGAGAGAGACACTATTTATACTCTTTATAGTCATTTACTCAAACTCATCATCACAGATTCTACTGGAGCTCTGATTTACATCATACTGATCAACATTAAAATTAAAATATATCACTTTACATGTTCATATAAATATATATGACCGTTTTCCTTTTTTAATTAAATTACCAAAAAAAAAACTTTTTTCATTATATTCTATGTAATGAATATGTAATGTTAGGGTTTCTGAAATACTGCTGATTCCTGTAAACCATGATGCATTTTGGGAAATACACCTCAAGTGTCTATTTAAAGAGATACATGGTAAAAATGTCATGTACTGTTTTAGAAAAGCATATCTCTTTCACCATAGTCTCGTCATCATTATTACATAATTGCTTGATTACTCTATAGTGATTATATCTGATTGTGATTCTACACATAATTATATAACTGGGTGCAATTTCGTCAGTTGGGTAAAAAAATTGTATGTGTGTGTGTATACAGTATATATATATATATATATATATATATATATATATGTGTGTGTGTGTGTGTATATGTGTGTGTGTGAGTGTATATATATATATATGTATATATATATATATGTATATATGTGTGTGTGTGTATATATATATATCAGCAACCACAGCCCTGAGAGCAAACATTGGCCATGCTCTCTCCAGGTGTGTAGATGGTGCTCTACCCATCACTCCCACTGTGATGCTGGCTGGCTCAGGTGTCTGTTAGCTGATGAATCAAAGCTGGGGATCCTGTGCTTTCCTCCAATCACATTGGCTGCCCAGTGACAATGCATCAGTGTCAAAAGAGGTGTTGACTGACTTCACATGCATCATAGGAGGTGTGTGCTAGTCCTCACCCCTCCTTGTGTCGGGAGCATTTCAAATGATTGGAGGAGTCATAAAGAATGGGTGAGATAATTGGGGAGGAAATTGGGTGAAAAAAAACTTTAAACACCTTTAGAAAGCAACCAAAACAGTCTAATATAAATGGGTTGTCAATTCCAAAGTGTCAACATTGATCAATCACAAGTCAACCGTCACTGTTGCTTTGGTTGCCACCCATTAGCAATACCATAGCAAACAGCTAGCAACCATTCAGCAACCACCTGGGATACCACAGCAACTGCCTCGCAACCACCTAGCAACATCACAAAATACCATAACAGTCACGCTTACCACACTGTTGCACTAATTTAATGTCCATTTACCAGCACCATCGCAACTACCAAGCAACTTCATAGCAACCACCAAGCAACACCATAGCAACCACCTAAATACCACAGCAAAGCAACAGTGACTGTTTGTTGTCTTGTGCTTGAACACTGTTTTCACTTGGGAAGCTAAGAGCCATTTGAATGAAGCAGACTGTTTTGGTTACTTCAGTGAAATTGAAAGTGACACATTTATCAGTGTACTTGTACACACAGTAGAATTTTAAATCCTCATTTAATCCACCATGATGTGAAACACATTAAAGGACAGTGTACACACTTGCCCCAGTTGGTGGGCAGTCCCTATCCATGGCACCCTTTGAGAAGTTGTGGGTTAGGTGCATTACTTGGGGCACTTCATTCATGTCCTATTGTTCGGTGGATTAGGAATAATGTACATAAACGACCTCTGTTTTGATTGGCTGTCTTTTATTTCACAGTGTTAAAAAAACAGTCAGAACTGACATTTCAGTGAAAGGTGGAGCTGCACTGCTGAAGGCTGGATGTGAATGTGGCATTACAAAACCAGCCAATTCTTAGTTTAAATGACTGTGTGGGTATTCAGTCAGATGAAAACATACAAGAAGTGCAGGCTGGAATAATTAAATATGAATGGGTGGAGCTAAAGTCCTGTAAGCAGGATATGCAGGTATTTTTGTTTTTAGTGACATCACAGCAAGAATTCATTCAAAATTGACTATGTTTGCAGGTTTGTTTTCATATATTCACAGGGTAGTGTATTATATTTGGAAATGCATATTTCTTCAAACTAATTTATTTAAAAAGCAGAAAATAACATGTTACGGGCTCTTTAATCACATTTATTGTATATGATATATTAAATATTGTAGATAATATGTAAATATCTGACTTTATCAAATGGCCTGTGTTTGTACAGTTATCCTAAAGTGAACTGAGAGCTAACTAAAGTTTATCTGGAGACACTCCAGTATCCTCTTACACTGTCTATCTGTCTGTCAGAGAGGACCTTGGCTTCAGGTGGGTGTCTGAGCAGGTGAGCCACCATCCGCCCGTCAGTGCTTTCCATGCTGAAGGCCTGAAGGATGACTTCCTGTTTCATGGCTCAATTTACCCTAAGCTCAAGTTCTGGGGGAAAAGTGTGGAGGCGGAGCCTCGGGGCATCATCACTCTGGAGCTACCAAAGTAAGTGTGGCAGCTTACATTAAGTCCTGAATGTTCAATAGAAAAGTCCTGCAGTTAAAATATAGAATTAAATTCAATAATGATCAGTGTATTCTACAAACATTCAACATACAGGTTCATACATCGTGGACATGGCAACCACCTACAACATCCTTGCAACCCCTAAGCAACATCATGAAGTACTACAGCAATCACCCCACCACAGTGTAGCATCGATTTATCTTACATTTAACACCATAGCAACCACCCAGCAACACCATAGCAACCACCTTGGGTACCATAGCAACACCCTTGCAACTACTAAACAACATCTTGGCAACTGCCTGAAATTCCACAACAGTTACCTTGCCACACCCATTTAACGTCCAATTAGCAACACCATAGAAACCACCTGGGATAGCATAGCAACCACCAAGCAACACCATAGCAACCAACTGGGGTACCATAACAACCACCTAGGAAAAATAGTTGCACCTTATTCACCACGTAGCAATATCCTACTAACTTCCTGGAAGTGGGGACCACTTTAACTGTGCAATTTCCCTTTTAGCAGTTTCTATCAGGAAATGCACTTTTCTAGTTGTCATTCAAATTTGAGGTGGTGATCATTTTTAAATGTAAAAGATAAAGAATGAAAGTGCTTATTCTAAGGCTTCACTCTTATTTTGAAAATCATGTTAAATGTATTAATTATACGCTGTGTTTTTGCCCCCAGACACAATGAAGCATACACCTGGACAAACCCGACCTGCTGTGTCCATAACATCATAGTGGGTCAGCTGTGGATCGAGCAGTATGGCAACGTTGAGGTTATTAACCATAAGTAAGGGCAAGTAAGATCACACAGTATCATAGCAGAAAAGGTTCCCTGTTAGAAAAGAGGAATTCATGTGTCACTGCTGGTGTGAGAACATCTCCACATATCTCCACAGCTACTTCTCAGAGACATGACAAAATACCCGGGTCTTCTACAGCTTTTGTCTAATTATCACCAAACTCCCAGGAGTCAGCAGTTCATTTTTAAGAACTAAAAATGGAGATAGAGAGGGTTTTCTAACAGCAGTTTCAGCAATCTGCAAGTCTGTTTTTTAAGCTTTCTTCTCAAAGCCACAGTGACATCTCTCGTTGTCAAACAGAACTGGGGAAAGATGCAGCCTGACATTCAAGTCTTGCGGACTTTTTGGCAAAGAGTTACACAAAGTGGAGGGCTACATATTTGATAAAAGGTACGTTTAACATGAAAAATTATCTGGTAGTTACACTTTTTTGTCTTTTGGCTGATTAAGACTTAAGAACTGATTTGAGTTGTACAGTCTTACATCAAAACATTCAAATATTGTGAGAAATTTTCAGGTTTTATCGTAATTTACTTCAAAAAGGTCATATTCATTACACAGAAAGTGACATATTTCAAGCATTTACACACAATACAAGGTGTCTGAAGTCCAGTGTGCAGTTCTGCAGTCTATGATGGTTTGGGCTGCTGGTGTTGGTCTACTGTGTTTAGTCCAAAGTCAACACAGCTGAGATTTTACAGCACTTCATGCTTCCATCTGCTGACAAGCTTTATGGAGATGCCCAGCAGCTGCCCACAGTGCCAACAATATTACTGACCATCATATTACTGTGACTGACTGACCAGCCAATGAGCTAAAAGCCAAACTGATCAAGACTTTTAAAAAAGACTTTATTTTTCTTATAATAAAAGAATTTTGTCACTTTATGTGTTGCTGCAATCAGTTCAACAATCAAGTAGTAGCTCTCACATGATGATCTGGGTCCAAGCCACATGTAGTTATTGTGCACTGATCTAGGATCAGGTCTCAGGTATTTCTTACACGAGGATCAGGTCTTGTCGTACCTGCCAGTCTTAAATAACAGGCATACACTGATCTCAGGTCACTCATCTTAAGTATGATAAACATTTGCAGAGCATTAGCCAAAGTTTTGGGAATGTTCCCAGTTAGTTGAAGTGACAACTGAGAGTTACAATCAGTCATCACAGCACAGCCGTATGTCCGCTAAAAATGCTAAGACTGCCAATCGTGATTGAAAGCTAAGTCACGCTAACTGCTCCCAAGGACCTTTCAGAGATTCAGCGCTGTCAGCATTCCGGACTGAAGTATTCCTTGAAAAGCTGCCTGCATGCACATTACACTTTGCCTGTGAAACAGAACTTGACGGCTATTTATGGGCTTTCAGAGGGCCGGTGCCATTTGATATGAGTCAGCGATTTAGCCTTTGGCTGTGATGTAACTATTTTGACATGTTTGTGCAGCAAAAAGAAGATCTGCGCCATTTACGGCAAGTGGACGGAGTGCTTGTACACTGTGGATCCAGCTACATTTGACCTTCACAAGAAAGCGGATAAGAAGCCTGCTGAGGAGAAGAAAGGCAGCAAGCAGGTGTGTGTCTGGGTAGCATGTGGTGGCCACTATATGCATTAGTGAAGTCAAAGTGTTACTGTACAATCACCTGCTGATCTTACAAGAAGAATTTCTACAGACCTGCAGGAAATATAATCAGGGGTGGATTTGGAAGTTCTGGGGCCCCAAGCAATGTCATGTGATCAAACAGATTCTTTTTTATGGTAATGGTGCGGTACAGGCTTAAACATAAATTAAATTATTATTATTAATTATTAATAAATATTAATTATTATACATACATTTTAAATATTACTTAAACATACATTTTAAATATTACTTAAACATTATTATTCATAATATTTTATTAGGAATTACTAGTTAATATTAATAATATACTAATAATAACTTTAAAAATTATTATTATTATTATTATTATTATTATTATTATTATTAAAATTAAAATATTAAAATAAAAAAATTAAAATCATGTAATATAAAATTATCACCCAATTCTGTGTTACACCTTGATAATCAACTTCACTCCAATTAATTAACAACAATTTTACACTTATTTTTGGATTGTATGGTCAATAAACCTCATTTACACAGAATTATAGCTAATTTTTGAGTAAAAATAAGCAGAAATTCTGAATTATTTTGATAATAGTTACACTTAGAGGCACGTAAATGGATGGCTTATCACAGATTGGTAGGTGCGCGCATGCACATACACACACACAGAGAGCAAGAGAGATGGAGAGAGAGAGAGAAGCAGGTGAACACAGCCTACAGGCCAAATCTAAACCGCGACCAGGGTTCTAAATTAACATTTTTGATCACCAGCCAATGTGGCTGGTAACTCTCTAAAGTTACCGGCCAATCAGAATTTCCACTAGCCAAATTTTATGCTGTAAAAATAAGAGAAATGAGTGCCACTGAATGCATTTGATCTATCTTTCTATGTATATATATTATTTGAACCACGTCTTCAGAGCTCTTCTTCTTCAGAAGCGACATCAGAATCTGAGCTACTCTCATTTTTTGCTGCACGTTTGCGCACAAAGTTAGGTCCAGCTGCCCCAGTCTATCCAAGTCCCAACCACCGCCGCATTTAGGTTAAAAATCTTTACTAAGCTAACGTTAACTCCCTCCTCTTTCAGTGTGCTCTCTGTTTAGTTCTGGCCCCGTTTACTTCGCTTCTACCTTGAGTTGCTCTCTGAAGTCTGTTCAGTGGTGTTAGCGTTCATTTCCATGGTTTCTCGAGCTATTTTCACTACAAACTGCGCACAGCCAATGGGCGTATCATGACGTAGCACAGGGGTGCACACACTTTTTCAGCCTGCGAGCTACTTATCTAATGACTAAGTCAAAATGATCTACCTAATATAAAAATGTAAGACACATATTTATTTATAAATATACTGACAATTTATGTTTACAGTGTATGCTGGTGTACTTTGAACACCTACATGAACCCATATTACACAATACAACTGTACATGTTTTGTCATTAGCCTACTTTACTCTGATGACTTGCACTGAATGTAATCAGTCAGGGATGCATAGTCTGGACAGTAGTTACTGAGTCAGCCTCAAGCAAACCTCCAAATGATCATCAGTCATAGTGGAGCGATACTTGGACTTAATGATCTTCATGTGTGAAAAGGCTGATGCTGAATAATGTAGTCAAGGCAAACACACTTCAAAAATTACAGTAAAAAAGTTCCCCTCCACTCCGTATGGAAATGCTCAGTTTTAGGTTTCTTACACAGGCAGAACAAACATACATGTTAAGAACTTACAGTGACAGGTGAATACGGACTGCTGGCCAACTTGAAAAAACCCTGGTTTACAAATCCAGATGCTGTTTTATGAAGCAAATGTTGAATCTCATGGTACCACTCATGTTGCTACCAAAAGTAAACTGCCAAAAATGCAGAAAAGGTGCTTGTGTATGGCAGTTTTCTGTCACACATTGGGGATCTGGCAACCCTAATCGCAACTCCGTAAACAGATGGTCGTCTATAATTCTTAAGAATAATAATCATATCATAGTTAATTTGACATACAACACACAAGAATCATATTTGTTCTTTATAATATATAAATACAAATGTATAATAAAAGTATTATACTCTTGTAAAAAGACGAACGCAACCAGGGTTGCCAGGTTTGTGAAAATGCATTCACTGGTAAACCTTCCGAGGGGGAATGCAGGGATTTTTGCACTAAATAGAAAAGAAAATGAACAATATAATGATTTATTTTTTATGCTTTTGTGATTGGGTGCTGTAGATTTTATCAATAGATAGATAGATTTTATTTAGATAGTATCAGCTGGTGTATGGCAGTTTTCTGGCTGGAGAATTTGGGGGATCTGGCAACCCTGAACGCAACTCCGTAAACAGAGCTGGTTGTCAATAATCCTCGTGGACATGAGTGACATGAATATTAGAATACCGCAGAAATCCATCGAAGAAAGATTGAGAGACGCCCTAACGTTAGGATAGATACTTTTCCTTCCTTTTGTTAACATGCCGAGGCCGGGGCCGGATAGCACTGTGTAGGCCGTAGGTTGGGTGGCGAGGACGGATGATAGGCTGACGTCTATTTTTTTAATGCCATGCGATCTACCTACACTACCTTTGCGATCGACTGGTGCACCCCAGACGTAGCGTTTAGGAATATAGTGTTCCTGGGAAATGTAGGAAGTACTGCCAGGGGATGAATGACCGAGAACGGAGCCTTATGTATCATGCATGTAATGCCTCTTGCATCACTGGCCAAATTGGCTAGTAAGTTTTTATTAACACCCGCCAAAATGATTTTTTTACCCGCATTTGGTTGTTGGCGGGTGTTAATTTAGAACCCTGACTGCGACCCTGATGAGGATTAAGCAGGTGTGATAATGGATGGATGGTTTGAAAGTCCAGACGCTGATGGAGTAACCACCAATCACACGTTAGCAAGAACAGATCCGATGAGCTTGTGAGCTGTCTAAAGAGAAACAGGCTTCCGACTGAGTGGCTGTTTGTGCTGGGTCATAGTGCTCAACCTTTCTCTTTTTAATATAGCGTAACACTGTTTTTGGATGGAAAAATCAACAGAGAGCCAAAACTGTCTTTTTTTTGCCAACCTCTTTTAGCCAGCAGGGGCCCCACATCTCCCCACATCTTCAAAGATCAAGACCACAACAGAGCTGGAGGATCATTCTCAGTGACACTGATGTGGTGGTGGTGTGTGTTGTAACACTTGTTAGGAGATCTTGAGCCACTCCTCTGTGCAGAACCTTTGTAGCTCTTTATAATTGTTGTGTTGTCACTAGTGGACTGCCCTCTTCAGTACACAGCACAGATTTGAGCTGGGTTCAAATTTGACGACGGACATTAGTTCAGAGTATATTGTACTGTGGTCATGTTTGCCCACCAAATAGCCTGGCTTTTCTAATCATTCCTCTTAAGGGAGTCCCTCAAGTTTAACGTATCCTCATAATACAACAGCCACTGTTCTTCCACTTTAGAGCAATGTGGATGAAGAGCCTGAGGAGATGCCCCCTCCAGAGGCCGAGACCGTGCAGGTCATTCCAGGCAGTGAACTGGTCTGGAGGATATGCCCCAGACCTGACAACTCAGCTCAGGTAAGAAAGACAGAAGAGCAAGGATGGAGCGTTGCACCTTCAAACCACAGTTATAGTTTACGAAACTACTGGCCATATGTTGATGCTTTCACAAATGTGTTGCATAAGAATTTGACTGCAGCCTTTAAAGTGATGCCTGAACATTTGGACTGTTGAGAATTGTCTCTATTTCTTGCATAGAATGTTCTTTAAGTATGCATATTTGAGCTCATTCTCTGGAGGCCAATTTTAGATCATATCTAATGGCATAGCCACCAGAATGGGCTCAAATGCAGATAGGAGAGCGGCAGGAAAGTGCTGGGAATGGAACCTTCTCTGTTGGGAACAAAAACAATGGTGCACTTATACATTAATGAAGATGTGGAGTGCGTAGTAGTCCTAAACAATGATAGACCAATGAATCTGCCATTTGTTGCCATTTTTAGACAACAGACAAACAAAAACTGGTACATTTACAGGCACATCCGCGGGCAGTCTTATCAGTGTGGCTGCTGTAGAACAATGTTAGAGCTCTGCCTGGTGTCAAAATGATGTTTTTTCAATTGCAAAAGGATCTAATATGATAACTGCATTATAAATCCATCATAGGCAACCCTGCACTCTATTGGCATCAGCCATTGAAAAACCCATATCGCTCAATCACTTGACCTAAAAAGTACAAAATGAAGCAAGAAGGTTCACCCAAACAAGAACAACCAGCTCTCGGGCAAACCTCACTAAACACAGAAAGAAGTTCAGCAAGAATACACCATTTGACCTCACCATCAGGCCCCGAATGGCTCAGCAGGCTAAGACGCTGACGCTATGGCCAGAGGATTGTGAGTTTGAATCCCAGTCATCGACAGCCAGGGTCCGAGAGAGCAAAAGAGAGCAGGTAGAAGGTGCTCTCTCACCATCACTTACACAATATATTGTCCACTGGCTCAGGCTGATTGGTCCATCAGAGCTGGGGGGAGTTGCTTTCCTCTGAGTGCGTGTATCAGTGGTAGTTAGAAAAGAGGGGGGTCCAACACCACCAAGGGTGGATTTCACCCACGCACCACTTGACCACACACAGTTTGTGCAGAGGAGAAAAATCTCCACCAGGTAAAACATTACCAAAGGTGGACCTTGGAAAACGTTCATGCCACTCGATGGAGCCAGAATGAGGTGGCCACCCCAGGTGGCCATGCAGCCTTATGGGGAAATCTGTTCAAACGTACAAGTTTATGGACGGAGACTTGACCCAAAGTCAGGAAAGTCTCTGATCCCACAGGAGACCATCCAGGAAAGAGCAGAGACGATGAGCTAAGGATTGAGAAAAACACGGGTTACCGGCAGAGTCAGACCTGCACAGGCAAATCCAACAGTATAGAAGCTTGAATACAAATCCATTTTCTGCGATTTCCTTTCAGTGACCTGTGTTCCACTTTGATTTCTCTTCCCCTGCAGTTCTATGCCTTCTCCATGTTTGCCATGCAGCTGAATGAGCTGGAGGAAGATATGAAGGAGAGTCTCCCCACTACAGACTGCCGCCTGAGGCCCGACATCCGTGCTCTGGAGAATGGAGACATAGGTATGATTAGCAGCCTGACTAAAACTTAAATAATGCCAAATAGTGGAAAAGCAGCTCTCCGTAAAGCATCTCTGTGGACATTTCTGTTTGTGTGGCTTTAGCCGTTTCCCTGAAGTCAGCATTTTGTAAAACTGCTTTGTCACAAATCCAAATGGAGGGACTTTATTAATCAGAGCTCAGTGGGATTAGATAAGCCAGGTTATTCATTCAGCAGGGTTTTCAAAATGTTTGCAAAAGGCTGTGTATAGATGTTGTGTGTAGGTTTTGGGCAGAGAGAACTGAATGGTCAGAGGTTACAGTTTTTCAGATACAAATGCACATGTCATATCAGAACATTATGAGCACTAATGGTTTGGCCCAGGATGTCATGTGTGTCTATGTCCTGGGTGTGACTTTAAACTGCATCCAGCTGTGGCACTCTTGCAAGTGAGTGTGGAAATGTGAGGCTGCCCTTAACCACAGTTGCCTCCAGGCTCTGGGCTGGGGGTCAGTACCTGGATTGCCCCCCTCGCTGGGTTACGGTGCCCCTGCCATTGGGTTATATGGCCTGTAATAACCTGGATGACGGTATGGTAACTGTCGGCAGTCATCGACAGACGGATGTTCTGGTACAGTTGCTACAGCGGCTCTGCGGAGGATCTACATTTAGAGTGGACAACGGCCCAAATGTGGGAACAGCGGATCACCTCGGGTTGGGTTGAGTTAGGACGTTAGCTAGGACAGGCGGTCCTGGAAAAACTCTTGTTTCACAATATGGCTAGACGTTTATAATCTAGCTGCCTGCTGCCCACCCCAGTGTCTGGGACTCTTGCAGCAGTTGACAAATAAAACTGGATATGATGATGATGTCATAGATGTCATGTGACAGGGTTTACTGCATGTATAAATAAGTGAGCACACCAGTCAGCGGTATGAGAGTGTAAAACCATCATCATGGACAAAGAACGTGATGTGACTGATGTCTAAAAGGACGTGATCGTATGGTATAAGTTGAAACATGCTATGCTTAATCAGTTTGGCTTATAACTCAATACTGGCCCAATAAAGCCATGAGCTATAAGCCATTTTCATCAACATCAACACAGATATGACACTTTGGCTTTTTAAATTAAACTGTGAATGCAGACTTCTTTGGATGTGCTCAGCCTTACTTAAAGATGAGCTGAAGTGAATGTGTTCTCTCTTAGATGTGGCCAGCGCTGAGAAGAAAAGGCTGGAAGAAAAGCAAAGAGTGGCACGAAAGAACCGATCCAAATCAAGTGAAGAGTGGAAGACAAGGTTCACGTTTGCTCTTTTCTATTTGTTCTCCATCAGGAGATGCACTGGCGCTGATATCCTATTATGTCTCATCAGTGTTTTGACGTATACGAGCACGTAAAACATGAGTATAAGCTGATCAGTGGCTTAAGCTGAGTCATTCACTAAAGCCTGTGTAGTTGTATATACTGTAATTATATAGGAAACCCAGCCGCCCATGTTCACCACATCAGTATATTTCAGTGTTTTCTCTTAAACAGCACGTACAGTACCAGTCAAAAATTCTCATTCAATGTTTTTACTGCATTGTAAATTAATACTGAAGTCATCCAGACTATGAAGGAACACATAAGTCAGGGGCGTCCAAACTTTTCTTGTTGGGGGCCAGAAGGAGAAACATATGTGAAGTCATGGCCCACAGACTTGTAGCCGTATAGAAGTACTGTAAGAGTTTGGTGGTCATGGATCATTTTTAAAAGTAGTAGAAAACTCCACCAGCTCTGAATAAATCCAATTCTGCACAAAAACTTTGAACCTGGCAACCCTGAAATTCCTGTGATGTGCTATGAGTTGAGCTCCCTCATAGCACTGGTAACATTTTCTTGCACTTGGTTATCTCAAAAACTGGTTTTGTTGAGCTGACAATCTGCTGCTATTTTATTCACTTTCTGTTCTCGTACAACAGCAGTGCCTGACCTGAAAGAGTGACGTTTCATTTCATGTCTCTTAACATTATACTCCTTCATTACAGGTACTGTTTCCTGGCAAATTAAACACACACACTTCCCTCTGAACTCAGTGAACAATTTTTCATTTTCCCAACCTGCCTGAAATCTTCTGCATTCTGTTTTAGTTTGTTTCTTTGGAGCTGCCATGTCTACCCAAAAGCTCAGGAACAGTAATGTAGGTATAACACTGTTAATGTTTAGAATTACGGGGGAAAGGAGATTAGCAGTGTTTTACATTCGTTTTACATGACAGCAACACCCAGTGTTCAAACTAGGAATCTCATTTTTTTACAACCTCCTTAATAGCTGTATTTATGTATTTACTGTATTTATTTATTTATTATTTCTAAAATACCTTGCAGGCTGTTTCAAAAATGGTAATAGGGGCAAATGGCCAGTGGGCCGGACTTTGGACAGGCCTGACATAAGGAATCATGTAGTAAACTTAAAAGTGTTAAACAAACTAAAACATGTTTTAGATTTGACTTCAAAGTAGACACACAACTGATGTCTCAAACACATTAAGAGGCAATAAATGCAAGTCATTAACTCTTGACAAGACACAGCTGTTAACTGAAAGCCATTCCAGGTGACTACCTCATAAAGCTGACTGAGAAAATGCCAAGAAAGCTGCATCTAAGTAAGAGGTGCCTACTGTGAAGAATGTCAAATATAAACATATTCTGGTTTGTTTACTTGTTTGTTTACTAAATAATTACAGATGTGTTTATTCATAGTTTAGATGACTTTAGTATTAATCTACAATGCAGAGCATTTTTACATCATGAAAAATCACTGAATGTCCAGAAGGTGTCCAGACTTTTGACTGGTACTGTTTAATATCACATATCAAACGGCCCATTTCAAATTTTCTGTTTTTGTGATGTCACAACCACCAGTATTTTTACTTGTTTTTTTACTGTCTGGCCCACAGGAGTTCAGCCCCTCCTCTTTCACACTGCACTGTTTCAACCTAGACTGCTTTTTGAAAGGACAATATAAGTTTAGCCAATCAGAACAGAGATCATTTACATACAGTCATACATGATCAAAACATTAGAATATTGTGAACATTTGCCTTTATTTCAAAAAGGTAAGCAGTCATATATTTTATATTCATTATATGTAAAATGACACATCTTAAGCTTTTTAATGCCGAGCAGTACAGCTCATGAAAATCTGAAATCCAGAATTATTAGAATATTTCATTTGTTTGAGTAAATGACTATTCAGAGTCACAGAATCCAAGGTGTCTGAAGTCCAGTGTGCAGTTTCCATATTACAACTTCTTTCAATTTACATAGAAGGAATATAAAATGTGACCCCATCAGGGAAAACCAGGTCAAAGTCATTCTTTTTTTTCAAAATTTGTTTTTTTCAAAACAACTTTTTTTGTGAATTTAAGTTTTGTTTTTGATCAAAATATGTACTCCAATAGATATCTGAGACTGTTTTTTTCATTTACAGCAATAATACCGAGTGGCTAAGTTTTGTCGCTAATGTGAGTGACACGATATTGACACGATATCTCAATAAGTTGCCCAGTGACTTTGGCCTGGTTTTCCCTGGTGGGGTCACACATATGATATTTTAGCTTTTTGAATTAAATCATGAACAAAAATTTTTCACAATATTCTAGTTTTTTGATGTATTACTGCAGGCATAGAAACGAAAACAAACCGTGAAAGTCTGAGGCATAAAGAAATGTGGAGGAAAACACAATAAATTATGCACTTGGGCCTTTTAATTATAAAGAATGATTACATTAAATGAAGGGAAATGTAGTTAAATGGAAATGATTAGTCACAGCTAGAGTAACCTGCCTGTACCCAGCTAACACAAGAACGTTGCAAGAACATTGCGAGAACGTTCCATTTAGGTCATGGTAACATTACCGTTTACAGAACGTTATGGTGTGGAGTTCCTGCTTGGTTCTCAGTGCATTAGGTGTGAACATTAGGCTATAACGTTTCTTGAATATTCCCTTAATGTTATTCCCAGCTAACACGAGAACGTTCCATTTAGGTCATGGGAACATTACCTTCTAACGTTTACAGAACGTTATGGTTTGGAGTTCTTGCTTGGTTGTCAGAACGTTATGGTGTGGAGTTCCTGCTTGGTTCTAAGTATGTTAGGTGTGAACATTAGGCTGTAACGTTCCTTGAACATTCCCTTAATGTTATTCCCAATTAACAAAAGAACATTGCGAGAACGTTCCATTTAGGTCATGGTAACATTATCTTCTAACGTTTACAGAACGTTATGGTGTGGAGTTCCTGCTTGGTTCTCAGTACGTTAGGTGTGAACATTAGGCTATAACGTTCCTTGAACATTCCCTTAATATTATTCCCAGCTAACAAAAGAATGTTGCAAGAACATTGCGAGAACGTTCCATTTAGGTCATGGGAACATTACCGTTTACAGAACGTTATGGTGTGGAGTTCCTGCTTGGTTCTCAGTGCATTAGGTGTGAACATTAGGCTATAACGTTTCTTGAATATT
>BRDA01007200.1:0-11892 GCA_036984385.1 Crenuchus spilurus
TGCAGGTCATGAGACACAAACTGTAATATATTTATTTGTGACCAATGAAATGTATTTGTGACATATGTGTAATTTGTGGATTATCATTTACACATTTGTCAATAGTTTTGAGACTAATCTCTCTCCATAGGTTCTCCCAGCAAACCCGCCGGCCTACACCCTATCCCAGCAAACCCGCCCGCCTACACCCTATCCCAGCAAACCTGCCGGCCTACACCCTATCCCAGCAAACCTGCCGGCCTACACCCTATCCCAGCAAACCTGCCGGCCTACACCCTATCCCAGCAAACCCGCCAGCCTACACCCTATCCCAGCAAACCCGCCAGCCTACACCCTATCCCTGCAAACGCACAGACCTACACCCTCCCTCTCACAATAATTTTCAGTAACAGACAAAATAACAGTCATTAACCCTCAATAACAGCTATTTTTAATGTTATTAAAATGCAGCAGTCATTTATTTCTATGTATAATATGAACATCTGTCCCCACATCCTATGTTCTGCCCTTCTGAGTATAACTGTGATTTGTAATCTTCCCGTCTTAAACAGGAGAACACACGGGAGGTTCTACTAATTGGTACCTGAAACCCATACATGATGTTTACGGCTGTTTGACACTTGAAGGTAGATGTCTTTATCTTTTAGAATGTAGTTTTGAAATAACAACATTTGTAAGAGACTCACATTTAAAACACATTCAGTAGACATCAATCCCCTGCCAATAGACAGTGTGCTGCTCTTGGATTATCTTCAAAACCTGTTTTTAAAGGCAGACTTTTATGTAAATACTGGATTTGCACACGATTTCATGCCCTTCTGCCTCAGAATACATCATTTCCTACGTTTCTCAGTCACAATGACGCAGAGAATGCATGAGGGAACGTTTACCGAGTTAAAAAGTAGTGAACACTTCTAATTTAAGAACATGCTCCACTCAGTCATACGCACCGCTTCGGGCCCCGCCCACATTCAGAGAGTAAATAAACCACCGTTCGGCCACGCCCACTCGCAGTAGACACAGTCCTAGTAAACACACAGGAAGACACTTACTAAATAAACCAGCGTGTGTTTGATAATCAAACTTCTGTGCTTTAAGTGTTTAAATAAAGGTTATCATCATCGGCTCGGTGTCGGAAACTAACTTTCCGTAAAATCACAAATTATCAGGAGATTAAAGCGTCGATATCTATCTTTAACTCCAAATTAAGGTTACATTTTGTTTTTTGTATAAAAGTGATTTTATTTTAGTTGGCCCGTCTGTAAAGCACAATTCCTGAAACTGAAGTACTTGCAAAACTCAAAACAGTAACAAACTTTAATGTAACGTAGCTGAACTTTATTTAAGGGTGAAATGTGATTTAAATATAATACACAATAAATGCTGTGCGGTGTGTATTAAATAGCTTATCTGTTTGTGAGTTTAGTTAACACGGAGTAATTTGACCTCGCACTGGTGGACTTCAGGCAAGTTTACTGAGTATTAGGACGAAGTACAGAGATTAAAGGTGACCCTGTTTTGGTTCTGCTTTGATGCTAAAGCAGAAGTGTGAGATTAGAGGAAATCATCTGAGGCTAATGTAGCTAAGCTAAGTTACACTCGGACAGTCTTACTCGGCACTGACCTGTACACCGTCCTGTCAGGCACGCTGACTGCTCTGTCCTGCTCAATTCAAGTTTAAAAGTAGCTCTGGTCCATTTTAGCTCAGAACCTGAACCGAACCGCTCCGGGGGAGCTGATGGTGGTGATGGTGATGATGGCCGCCTGCGCACTTTTGTTTACTTCCTAAAACACTGTTTCTGAACCGAGATCTGATCTGATCTACCTGAGCCAGTCCACTGATGTCAGCTGGAAAATTAGGACGATGCGCCAAACACTGAATTTGTAAAGTCATGACGCCGTGCAGTCCAAATTCATCTTCATATCCGACCAGAGAGAATTATTACATCATTTCTACTCCTCACAGTAAAGTCTGAGAGACAACAGCTCTTTCCAAATTAATTCACCCCAACACCCCCCACACATTCTTAATACCAAATATACCACAGTAAATTCATCATTACACACCTATCTTTATATACCAACCAGTAAACTCACCATTACACACTAATTGTTATATACCAACCAGTAAACTCACCGTTACACACTAATTGTTATATACCAACCAGTAAACTCACCGTTACACACTAATCTTTATATACCAACCAGTAAACTCACCATTACACACTAATCTTTATATACCAACCGGTAAACTCACCATTACAAACTAATCTTTATATACCAATCGGTAAACTCACCGTTATACACTAATCTTTATATAGCAACCGGTAAACTCACCGTTACACACGAATCTTTATATACCAACCGGTAAACTCACCGTTACACACTAATCTTTATATACCAACCGGTAAACTCACCGTTACACACTAATCTTTATATACCAACCAGTAAACTCACCATTGCACACTAATCTTTATATACCAACTAGTAAACTCATCATTACACACTAATCTTTATATACCAACCGGTAAACTCACCGTTACACACTAATCTTTATATACCAACTGGTAAACTCACCGTTACACACTAATCTTTATATACCAACCAGTAAACTCACCATTACACACTAATCTTTATATACCAACCAGTAAACTCACCATTACACACTAATCTTTATATACAAACCGGTAAACTCACCATTGCACACTAATCTTCTATACCAACCCCTAAACTCACCGTTACACACTAATCTTTATATACCAACCAGTAAACTCACCATTGCACACTAATCTTTATATACCAACCAGTAAACTCACCATTGCACACTAATCTTTATATACCAACCAGTAAACTCACCGTTACACACTAAACTTTATATACCAACCAGTAAACTCACCATTACACACTAATCTTTACATACCAACCGGTAAACTCACCATTACACACTAATCTTTCTATACCAACCCCTAAACTCACCGTTACACACTACTCTTTATATACCAACCAGTAAACTCACCATTACACACTAATCTTTATATAGCAATCAGTAAACTCACCATTACACACTAAACTTTCTATACCAACCCCTAAACTCACCGTTACACACTAATCTTTATATACTAACCAGTAAACTCACCATTACACACTAATCTTTATATACCAACCAGTAAACTCACCATTACACACTAATCTTTATATACCAACTCGTAAACTCACTGTTACACACTAATCTTTATATAGCTATCGGTAAACTCACCGTTACACAATAATCTTTATATACCAACTCGTAAACTCACTGTTACACACTAATCTTTATATACCAACCAGTAAACTCAGTTACACACTAATCTTTATTTACCAACCAGTAAACTCAGTTACACACTAATCTTTATTTACCAACCAGTAAACTCAGTTACACACTAATCTTTATTTACCAACCAGTAAACTCACCATTACACACTAATCTTTATATACCAAATGGTAAACTCACCATTACACACTAATCTTTATTTACCAACCAGTAAACTCACCATTACACACTAATCTTTATATACCAAATGGTAAACTCACCATTACACATAATCTTTATATACCAAATGGTAAACTCACCATTACACCCTAATCTTTATACGTATACAGTGGGGCAAAAATATTTAGTGAGCCACTGATTGTGCAAGTTCTATTACTTAGAAAGATGAGAGAGGTCTGTAATTTTCATCATAGGTACACTTAAACTATGAGAGACGAAATGAGGAAAAAATGAGGAAAGACAATTATACACAATATAATATGCATTTTAAACTAGTGTTCACTACAAAACTCAAAAATCTCAACAAAGAAAATGGGTCGTCAATCTGCGTTTGAAGACTGCAAGGGACTCTGCTGTTTGAACAGCCAGTAGGAGTTTGTTCCACCACCTGGGTGCCAGGACAGAGAAGAGTCTTGATGCCAGTCTTCCACGTGTCTTGAAGGATGCTGGGTCAAGCCAAGCCATACTAGAAGCTTGAGGTGTGGTTCGAGACTTGACCATTGCCATTAGGTAGGGAGGGGCTGATCCGATTTCTGCTTTGTAGGTAAGCAGCAGGGATCTAAATCTGATGAGAGCAACTACAAGAAACCAGTGAAGTGAGTGCAGCAGTGGAGTGACATGGGAGAACTTGGGCTGATTGAAGACAAGCCAAGCAGCTGCATTCTGGATCAGCTGCAGGGTACTGATGGCTCACATAGAAAGACCAGCCAGGTATGAGTTACAGAAGTCAAGTCTTGAGATGACAAGAGACTGAACAAGCACCTTGGTGGCATCCAGAGTTAGAAAGGGTTGAATCCATTGAATGTTTAGGAAGAACCTGCACAACTGAGTCAAGTTTGCAATGCATGTAGAACATGATAACTGGTCATCCAGGATCACACATCATCTTGCTTCATGAGATGGAACGACCATGGAGTTCTCAAACAAGATAGGAATGATCAAGATGTAAACTAGTGGTTCCGGGAATTAATAGAGTTGAGCTAGGGTTGAGCTTGAGGTGGTGAGTTGTCATCCATGTAGAGATGCGACCAAGTGTCAGAAGGATGGAAAGAAAACATCAGCTGAGTGTCATCAGCATAACAGTGGTATGAAAATCAATGAGAAGAAATGATTTCACCAAGAAAAGTAGTGTATAGTAAGAAAAGAAGTGGACACAGTATGGAGCTTTGTGGGACACCAGTGGAAAGCCTGCATGGATCGGATGTGGACCCTCTCCATGTTACCCCTCTAAATATGCTCTGAACGACTTCCATGCAGTAGAAGTGAACCCAAGGTTAGAGAGGATGGACAGGAGGATCTCATGGTTGACAGTGTCAAATGCTGCAGAAAGGTCAAGAAGGATAAGAACAAATGACAAAAAATGACAAAAGTCAAATATAGCTAGCCATCTTGAGCTTTTCAATCACTGCTATGAGGGCAGTTTCAGTTGAGTGTGTCGGTTTGAAGCTAGACTGGTTGGGGTCCTGGAACTGGTTCTGGGAGGGAAAGACAAGACAGCTGGTTATAGATGGCACGTTCAAAAATGTTTGAAAGAAAAGTGATACCAGTCTGTAGCTCCTGAGATCAGAATTATTCACCCCAGCATGTCTTGAATGCATATGGAACATAACCTGATGACAGTGAGCTGATAATGATAGAAGACAGAAAGGTAGTATGTCAGGAGAGATGGACAAGAGCTGTGTGGGTGGGATGGCATCCAATGGGTTGCTGGATCTCAACAGCTGTAGTACATCATCTGTGGAAAGAATAACAGGCGAGTGGTTTATAAACACAATAAGGAGAAGGAAGTGGAAGCAGAGGAGAAAGACTGACAAACCATCAGCCATCTTCTCAAAGAAGGTGACAAAATCTTTGCAAGTAAGGGAAGAGGGTGGTGGTGGGCATTTGAAGAAAGGAGAAAATGCTGAAAAGATTGCAATGTTCAAATGATGATACTCACCTTTACATACCAAACAGTAGACTCACCTTTATATACACAATACTCTCCTTTACAAATGCTCTCCTTTACTTAGCAAACAGTAAACTCACCTTTACATACAATACTCACCTTTACATAACAAATAATAAATTCCCCTTTACATAAAATACTCACCTTTACATACCAAATAGTAAACTTTATTGTATGTAAAGGACTCATCTTTAAATATATATAAATGCAACACTTTTGTTTTTGCTCAAATTTTTCATGAGCTGAAAAATGTGACATATGCCATCGAATGTGAGCATTTGCCCATTCAAGTCAACTACAATGACGAACTGCAGTCAGGTGATGCAGTCCCCAATGAGGATAATGAGCATGCTGATGAGCTTCCCGGAGATGGTTTCTGACAGTTTGTGCAGAAATTCTTGGTTTTGTAAAGCAGCTGTCCAGGTGGCTGGTCTCAGACGACCTTGGAGGTGAAGATGCTTGATGTGGAGGTCCTGGGCGGGTGTGGTTACACCTGGTCTGCAGTTGTGAGGCTGCTTGGATGTGCTGCCAAATTCTCTAAAACACATTTGGAGGCAGCTTATGGTACATAAATGAACATTCAATTCACAGGCAAGAGCTCTGGCAGACATTCCTGCAATTAGCATGCCAATTGCACGTTCCCTCAAAACATCTGTGGTATTGTGCTGTATGATGAAACTGCACATTTTAGAGTGACCTTTATTGCGGACAGTCTAAGTCACACTTGTGTAATAATCCTGCTGTCTAATCAGCATCTTGATATGCCTCACCTGTGAGGTGGATGGATTATCTCAGCAAAGGAGAAGTGCTCACTATTACAGATTTAGATACATTTGAGAACAATATTTGAGAGGAAAAGACTTTTGTGTACATAGAAAAGTCTTAGATCTTTGAGCTCAGCTTATGAAAAATGGGAGCAAAAACAAAAGTTTTGCGTTTATATTTTTGTTCCATTAGACTCTGATAAAGGTTTGTTCGGGTTTTATTGAGGAACGCAGTAATAAAGTCATGAAGATTGAGTACTTTACAGAAAGTCATGAGTAAAGTAATCCCCACCTCACCGGCAGGGGGCAGTAGGGGTGGTACTGAGCTTTGGTTCGACCGTAATTAAAGCGACGAGTAAATCTTTCCTCGTTGCGGCTCAGATGGATATCAGATTGTTTAGAGTTTAAGTTTAAATAAGCTAATTAGACATTATTATCATTACCGTGTGTGGTTTGGATGAAGGATGTCTTTTTCTGGGGACATAGAAGAGTTTATTGAACAGAACAGACATTTGTCAGAGCTGGTGGAGTCTTTCAGGTCATTCTCAGAGAGTGACAAACAGTGGAGAAACAGGAGAGCTTTTATCTTCAGAAACATTCAGGATTATGAAGATCCTCATTTAGATCATCTACTGGCTTTATCCATGGTTTGGGCGAACAATGTGTTTCTCGGGTGTCGGTGAGTTTGTTCTTCAAAGAACCAATAATCATTTATAAATCATTAATAATCACATTATTTAATAATCATTTATAAATAACTGTAAACGCAGCATTGAGAACATACCTGACCATATGTCTGATAATACTAAACTGAATTGTGAAAAAAGCATAAAGATTCATATAAAGTCTCTCACTCACACACAAGGGGCCAGTAAGGACATGACATTTGCCCAGAATGTTGGGCAGTGTTGTGTACAGTGCCCGGGAAGCAGTTGGGGGTTGGGTGCTTTGCTCAAGGGCACTTCAGTCATGATCTGTCAGTTCAGTGGACTGAATGGGTGACCTTCCGGTCACAAGGCTAGTTCATTAACCACAAACTCACGGCTGCTCACCTTACTGTTTTAGATCATTATGTATTGTTTTGAACCTTGGATTAAATTTAAAAGTACATATTTTTTTCTTTTAGATACAGTAAGGATCTCTTAGATAAAGTGAATGAGATGGCAGAAGGAATTGTGGTTGAAGATGCCCCTGTTTTTAAAACCAGAGATGAAATTATGAAGAATCAGAAAAAGGTTGGTTTACTCCTTATTCTCAAATGACTACCTGTATTTCCTGAATTACAATTAAAGATGTATTGATTCAGCACCTTATCCAGCTCATCCCTTAATTTGAGATGAGATAGAAGCTGAATTATGTTCTCTGTGCATGTATTCTATGTCCAAGAACATTTATCTGAATTGATTGTAATATTTCCTGATTTCTTACAGAATTGAGACCAAAGTCAATGAATCCGATGTTTTTGCTGAAGAACTGAGGAAAAGGAGAGTCTGTAGACACGAATAAACTAAAAGCATGTTTTCCTAAACTCAAAGTATGGATTTGTACAAGGTTTTGAATAAAACATAATAAAACAGCTGTTGTTGATATTTTGATGTCATAAAAAAAAAAAACCACTCAAGTCAAATCAAAGTCTGAAAAATTTATTCTGCTATACAGCATACAGTATAAATGTTTTTATAGCATAGTCACAAAAACACCATAACATCCCTTATCATGAAACACTATCACAGTTTAACTCACACTTTGTGAAAATTGGCTTTTATATTTTGATATAGGACAGAATTTATGACTGCACATTTTACTTATTTGTAGCCACATACAAATGAAGGTGAGTATTGCAGAATATCAAATGAGACACAAGCAGAGTGATACTTTCAGTATATGTAATCCCACCACACTGTGAGCTGGGTTATATTCTTCAGACAGCCCCATTGTCACTGAAGAAATTCAGATTCACCATCTGTAACTTGGCCAAAGTGATTTTATAAATAATTTAGAGATTTTCCTCCTTTCTTGCCAATGTTTAGCTTTTCTTAAAACACAAAATAAAGGTTAAAATAAACCAAGTACGTTAAAACACCAACAAACAAAACATTACACATTCAGTTAGCAATAACTTACCATGCAAAAAGAAAAACCCAAAAACAAACCAATACAACCCCACTGATCTCTGCTGTCAGGATAACGTTGGCATACGAGTCCTTATTGATTGATCGTTTTCCTCTGCGGCGGCACTTCAGTTCCACTGATGTCAAAATAGTTTTTTTTTTTGTGATGAGGTAAATGACAGACAAGAAGTTAATAAGTGAAGCTGGAAGGTGAGATTACAGCATTAGGAGTCAACCCAGCTTTGCTCCACAATGGCAGAAACCCTCTTCTCATACTCGCGCTTGTTCTCCTGATAGAGCTGAGCTGCCTGGCTGTTGGCAGGACTGTTGGGATTGGGCTCATCCAGCAACGACTGCATTAAAGACAAAACACACAAGACCACAACAGTCATAACTCTGTTTCATTACAATAACACAAGTTCAATCAGAAAAACAATGTAAAAACACAATGCTGATGTGACTGATCATTAGGTTCCTTTAGAAGCTCAGATGTTTTTATAAGTGGCTTTACAAGGACTGTTTAAAAGCTTATAGTACTACAGAATGTTCCTCTTTTTTCACTTAATGTTCATATTTTAACAGCTGTTGCCTTAATGGCTCTGCAGATTCACTATTTTACCTGGAAGTATTAAATGCTGTAGTTTGAGCATCATCATTTGGGTAATTAGTTCATTTTTTTTAGTTTACTTTAGTTAATCATGTAAACTCATTCATCTCTACAGCAAATTAACTCATGAAAATGATCCAATTTGTCCGAGAGTGACAAATGGATGTGAACCTTTACTTAGTATTTGCCGAGACCTCAACTCATGTTGGATGGTGCCCTGCCATGAACTGCTCACTTCAAGTTCTTCCACAACATTTAAATTGGATTAACGTCAGGACTTTCCAAAACATAAACTTTATTCTTAGGATTAGCAGATCATCTTAAGGTGACATTTGAGTCAGGTGTCATCAGTCAATGGGATGGCGATCAGGTGTGAATGGGTGCCCTGTTTTATTTAAAGATCAGGAATCTATCGGGGGCAGCCTAGTGGTAAGGATCTGGTCTTGTGACCAGAAGGTCGCCAGTTCAATCCCCAAACAGGACAAGCAAGGACTTGAGCAAGGCACCTAACCCCCTAACTGCTCCCTGGGCGCTTGTGGATAAGTCAAGTACTGTTATGTGAAAATCACATTGGCAAATTGGTTCATCTTCCTTAATTTCCCTGAAGGAACCTCCTAAAGGCATCCATCCATCCCTCCCATTTGTGGAAGTGTATCAAATCACTAAAAGGACATTCCTGATATGCTCAGAAGAGTACCAGATGCTTATTAGACTACAACTACAAAACAAACTAAAGAGTTTGCACTCCAGATTGTGTACAAATGGACGAGATTCAAGACCATTAATCACTGTCCCCAGGAGTGGTCAACCAACAGCTTCTGGGCCAGGACAACTTGCCATCCGAATTCTGAACAAGATCAGAGAATTCTAAAGGAAAATGTCAGGACAACGACCCTAAACAGACAAGTCATTCTACCAAAGAATGGTTAGAAGAAAGGTTGCCACTCACAGACATGCAATACTGGATTCATTTTCTTCAATAAATAAATGACAGTCAAATATGTTTGGTTCACAAACTTGAAAATGAAATTGAAAAGATGAAAATTGAAAATGTGACATTTATTGAAAGTGAAATGATCACAAAAATAGTCAAGAACGATCAATAATGGTGTAGTTAACGGTCATTAATCAGCGGTTTTAAAAATGTTAGCAGCCCATCACTGACAGGAATATCTGACGTGTTTCTGAATCTCCACACTAACATTAAAATGTGACAGAACTAAGAATATAAAAGTCACCACTTACCTGGATAGAGGTTAGAATAGAAGATACATCATATGTAGGACTCCAGCGATTCTGAAGAATGTCTAAACATATACTGCCATCTGCATAAACTGTGAAATTAAACCATGAAATTCAATTGTTAACTTTTGTCCATCGCATTTTTGGTCACCATACCTCAGGGGTGAGTAATCAGATAAGCCTCTTTTTTTGACCTGTCTGATAAACGACAGGATTTAAGGAGGCAGGTATGTGAGGCACTGCTGACCCCGCCCCCTTTCAGCACAGAGTGCAGAGCTGACACTCAGACAAATGACAAACAGGAGAGCTCACCAATCACAAGATTTAAAGAGTAAAGTTTCAATTCTCCAATTTACTGCTTTGTTCTCTCTAATGTTACTCTTCACCTTCATTCACTAGCTCAACCTGTCTCGACCACCCGCTGTTTACTCTCAGTTGTTAACAGTGTTAGAACAACAGAATACTGACTCAAACCACACACAAAACACTAAGCGGTAATCCATACTGATCACAGATAAAGTATTGAATTAACTAAACTAATTAAGACAGCTTTGTATTCACCCATGTCATATTCAAATTTCTCCCTTCCACCTTAAATGGTGCAAAAGTTACAGTCAGGAACAACTTAAAGGGGACATATTATGCAAAACTCACATGTTGCATGCGTTTGTATTTCCACTTGGGTCTCTCCTGCTTCTATAAACACTCCAAGCGTAAAAAAAACACTCATCCATTTTCTGTAAGTCAGTTGAAAGATTTGGGTGTCAGGAATATGTTTCTATGAGCCGCTTCATGGCTTCCTTACTGACATCACAATAAGTAAATTTGCACAGAACTGACCTGGTACCAACCCTCACCATTCAACTCCAACCAGAGCCTCACTCAATAGATTAGTTGAAGATCTGCCATTTTGGTCTGGTTATAAATGTTATAAATGAAGTGATGTTGACTGTAAAACATTTTGTGTGTGTGAGTGAGAGAGAGAGAAGGAGAAAGAGCGAACGTGTGTGAGAGAGAGAGAGAGAATGTGTGTGAGAGAGAGAGAGAGAATGTGTGTGAGAGAGAGAGAGAGAATGTGTGTGAGAGAGAGAGAGAATGTGTGTGAGAGAAAGAGAGAATGTGTGTGTGAGAGAGAGAGAATGTGTGTGTGAGAGAGAGAGAGAGAATGTGTGAGTGAGAACGAGCGAACGTGTGAGTGAGAAAGAGAGAACGTGTGTGAGAGAAAGAGAGAACGTGTGTGAGAGAAAGAGAGAACGTGTGTGAGAGAGAGAGAGAGAATGTGTGTGAGAGAAAGAGAGAATGTGTGTGAGAGAAAGAGAGAATGTGTGTGAGAGAGAGAGAGAGAATGTGTGAGTGAGAAAGAGCGAACGTGTGTGAGTGAGAAAGAGCGAACGTGTGAGAGAGAAGGAGAAAGAGCGAACGTGTGTGAGTGAGAGTGAGAAAGAGCGAACGTGTGTGAGTGAGAGAGAAAGAGCGTGAGAGAGAGAGAGAATGTGTGTGAGAGAGTGTGTGAGAGTGAGAATGTGTGAGAGAGAAAGAGAGAATGTGTGTGAGAGATTGTGTGAGAGAGTGAGAATGTGTGTGAGAGAGAAAGAGAGAATGTGTGTGAGAGAGAGAGTGTGTGTGTGAGAGAGAGAATGTGTGTGTGTGAGAGAGAGAGAGAGAGAATGTGTGTGAGAGAGAGAGAGAGA
>BRDA01007200.1:11992-27137 GCA_036984385.1 Crenuchus spilurus
TGTGAGAGAGAGAGAAAGAGAATGAGTGTGCGTGCATGAGAGACCCATAAAGCGAAATATCCAGTGTTGGAAAAAATGGCTCAGGGTGGAACATACAAGGTTGGATAGCCTCTGTGTTCTGTCATTTTCACATGTGGTGAACCCTCAGCATAAACGTGACATAAACGTGGAATTGGTGGGGTGTGGCCAGCAACAGATTATTTGCATAAAAGTGACAGCCCTTAAACGGCTCATTCTGAAAGGGACTGAAACTGGGAAGAACAGAGCTGGCGAATCTCTTTATGCGAGAGTGATTTTGTGCAAAGAACTTCATGAACATGTTTTGTATAGCCCATAGACCTGTTCTAACTTGTTTACAAAGAGGAATAATATGTCCCACTTAACAAATGACCCTGCATTATTTAAAGTGGAATGGAGAATTCTATAACTCTCCCTTTGTCTCACACACACAGTTCCAAGTTCCTAGATATGTATCTGTGATGTCGCTTTGACGAACCCCTTGGGTAAGGAGACATGGAGCCACTAGTCAGGGAATGACTGAAGGCTAGATTGAATTTCCCAAGTAAAGAAAGGTGTATCAAAGCAGAGAACTCCTTTAAACGCTGATGTTTTATTTACAAAATACACATGAGACAAAAAGAAACACAAACAGAAAGAAAACAGGTAAGTAAAATTATCCTGGCTCTATATAACTCAGGTAAGTATAAGCATAACTCTACTTTGAGGTTAGAGTGCTCAAGTTACTTATCAGATGCTTGGTCTGAATGTTCCTTCACAGGTTCCCTCCCCTTTCTTTCTTACCTTGTAACAGGTTCTCTGATTGCTTTTATACTTGCTTAACTCCACCCCGGACTAGACCAATATCACCATAAGGTAATTTACAGGTATGCAACATAAAACATTATATAATGCAACATTCTTATATAAGTAAGTTGCACTTGTTATCATTCACATTTATATTTACACAGCTGTGCGAGATTACAGTTAACAACTCATTTCATTACAGAAACATGTAATTATTTAGTTTCAGCTTTAGTTCACGGTTTTGCCAACAGTTAATTTTGACATCAAAAATAAGCATAATCCATTGTCCTTTTTTCTGCAGAGATGCAGGTTTTGTTGCTCTGTATTTAGCTAGCATAGCTATACGGGGAGCCCAGTCCTGAACACTGTTGGAAAAGCTGAGTCTAGTGCTTCAATTTTTATTTTGACTAATTTAATAACTCAGTGCAGTCTCCCCAGACTGTCACTGCCACCTTGTGGATGAGGTAAGCAATGCATTTTGAGTCCTATTAATTTTAGTAATGGGACTAATGCATGTAAAATATAAAAAATTTAACAATATTCATATCTGCATTCTGTGTATCAACATTTGAAATAAATTGCTAAAATATTTTTTTCTTCCGTCCTAGTATAAATCTGAAGCTTAAATTTAAAAATGCTTAAAATTACAAGCAAAGCATCAGGTATCTTCAGTTACTTTTGAGCAAATTTCACTCTTCCTGCTGCTGACTTAACTATTATTGTACAACAGTCACTTTCTATGATATATTTTTCATATTTCCTGTTTATGTTTATGACAAACTCTTAAATAAAAATACCTGAAGCACTATTATGTTTAGTATATCAGTCTGTATGAAACACTGTACTCATATTCTCAGTGACATAACTCTCAAATTTGTAATAAAATGACTGCAGGGTGAGTGAAAACAGGGGAGTTTCTCTGGTGGACATGCACACTAGGAGACCAAATATGGCAAACAGCAGTGGTCAGAAATCTTTATTTTCCAAATGGAGGTGACATTTGTTTCAGCTTCACACAAGTTTCAGAAAATATGATTGTATAAAGAAAAACTGGGAGGAAACTCACCGTTTGGGTGGAACATTTTGGAGATAAACCGAACTGTAGGAGGTTTATTAGGATATTCTTCTGAAAATTCTATCACAAGCTTAAATGTTCCTGCAGGAAGATACAGTTATATCAGTTATAATACAAAAAAACAGCAAATCAGCAATCGTGTGACAAACTCTTAAATAAAAATACATGATGCACTGTTTCAGACATCTAGATTATGTTTGGGGCAAACGCTAGAAGCAAGCTGAGAAAAAGATTATTAATAAAGTATTGATTTGAATTCACCAGTTTGTCATTGTTAAATTGTACTTCAATATTTTAGAAATGTATTTATTATTTCTTTATTATAGTTTAGAAAGAAAATAATGTAATAAAAATAAACCAAGAGTAACACAAGTAACACAAATTTCAGACAGTGATCCATCAAGAGAGTTAAAAAGAACTCAATTCTGATGACCCACCCGGTTAGGTTATTCATATAACTATTCATATGCTGGATTGGAGGGGTTGATTTCTGTAGCCGTTTTAAATAATCAAACAGGAAGAAGTGTTTAATATATATCATCAAATACAGATTTACAAACAAATATTTAGTTTACTCAAATCACTGGTTAACTAAACACTGCAGCACAAACAAACCAAACAAGCCTTAAACCTAGTGTGATCACAGTGCATGCATGACCAGTCTGTCATTTGTTCTTCTAAACATGACCTCTCAGTTGGTCAAATGACAGAATGGTTGACAAAATACCGGAGTAATTTGAGAAAAACAAGTGTTGCCCAAGTGAAATGCACGTGTTTAATTTAACGAGGTACCACAAATGGCTTACCGTCCTCAAATGGTGTTCCCACAGGTCTGAAAAAAAGTACATTTACCAGTTACTTCAACAATCAAATGAAATATAACATGGACTACACCATATCAACCTGGGTAATATTCCATACAATCCTCGTCCACACAAAGGTTCTGAAACTAGAATGTAAAACCAATGAAAACACCCACAGCGCCTTTCAGCCCAACAGGGGACGATAATACCTCACACAGAAACTCCTCCAGAAGAAATGAAGTTTGAGTTTTGTAGAAATATAGATGACTGACAACTAGCATATTCTGCACGATCAGGAAAAAAACACTAACAAACATGCCTAGGTTAACTCTGTATTTTAGAAAACCTGAGTTTTGTCCATCCACAACAAACAGCTTTCATAATCCTCCACCCTGAAGTCCCCTTCACAACAGCCTCCACCCTGAAGTCCCCTTCACAACAGCCTCCACCCTGAAAAACCTTCACAACAACCTCCACCCTGAAGAACATTTACTCAAAAATACTTACCCAAAAATAACTGCATTCCAAAGCATGATATTGTTTTCTGATGGAGCTCCACTCACACCGGTTGGTGGGTCTTCCTGAAGTCTGAAAACATTTTAATAAAGGAAATGTTTCATCAAGCTTCTTCTGGATTGTCTGCTCAAAAGTACACTGAGAACATTATTAAAGAAAGCTATCCATTAACCCACAGATTCTCAGTCCTGGTCCTAGAGATCCAGAAGAGTTTAGCTCACCTTTAATGTAGCACATCCGATTCCCTGATTGTAGTAATTCCAGCTTTTAGGGGCATTTGAACATTTACAGCCAAAGGTCAGAACTTCAGGGAGGGAGCAATGACTATCCTACTGATCTTATGATCTCTTAACCTCAGACTGCTCTTTGACCACATAGTATCCTTGTTCATCTTCACTGTCAGAAGAAACATAAGATCTATCATAGCCACAGCATAACAGTGGTCTAACTCTTAAAGGGAAGCTGGCACATCAGCTGTTTTTCAATTTTCAATAGGTACACATCCAATGGGAAGACAGCAAGAATTGTACATTACTGCTCCCAGTGGTGGGAACTTCCTTAGCTTTATGTTACATGGTGACATTAGATATAGTATGCATATGTTAATGATAATACCTCATTACTGCACTCTGACATCACATAAAGGGAAAAACTAAATGTGTGGTAAAATTAAATATGTAAAACTAAGCTTTAGTCACTTTGACGTTCAAATCGGGTTTGATTCATTAAATTGCATTTGCTTGTTTTTATAAGACTGTTCAAATATAAAAGACCAAAATCCTGACAACTCCCACAATGCACTGACTCTTCACTACAGCTGCTATTTAGCTGCACCATGGTCAAAGATGTTATAAATGAAGAAGTGGTCAATAGCTGGAATATGAGCAGGAAAGCTCGTAAGGCTCAACATGGCAACTGTTTACATAAAAAGTCTTGCCCTTGCCAGTCAGCTTGCTGGTTACAGCCAGAGAATGGTGCAGTTACAGTGAAGAATGGTGCAGTTACAACAGCCAGAACAAGGACTGAACCAACTACTGAAGCAAACACTGCAAACTATTCGAGTTTGTCAGATTTTAATACATTTTTTGCATATTTTATTAACAAAATTTGGTCCAACCAAAAGAGATGGTCTCAGTCCGGATCTACTGAACCATGGTATGGTATTGTGCAGTGTGAAAACACTTTTCTAGAAGGTTCTGACTTTTGGACCAAACACAGGAAGTTAACTCAGGCATACAACAACAATACCAGAAGAAAAATAACTGGAACAGCAGCAAAAATGAGCCGTGGTGGCACATGGAGCAAAGAGGAGACCAAATGTTTAATATAACTTTGGTCTGATGAACATGTGAAGAGTCAGCTTGAAAACTCCTGATTGAGAGAGGAAGGATATGACAAGATGACAGAGCAACCTAAACTAAACAAACTGTGGCAGCAGTACATAAAAACATCAGACGCAATTCCCTCAACAAACCAATCTGTGTTGAGTGTAGGGAGATAGACCACATATACAGTGAAGACAATAAGTATTTGAACACCCTGCAAATTTGCAAGTTCTCCCACTTAGAAATCATGGAGGGGTCTGAAATGTTCATCTTAGGTGCATGTCCACTGTGAGAGACATAATCTAAAAGAACAAATCCGGAAATCACAATGTATGATTTTTTAATAATTTATTTGTGTGTTACTGCTGCAAATAAGTATTTGAACACCTGCCAATCAGCAAACATTCTGGCCCTCAAAGACCTGTTAGTCCGCCTGTAAAAAGTCAACCTCCACTCCACTTATTATTCTAAATTAGAAGCACCTATTTGAGGTTGATAGCCTCATAAAGACACCTGCCCACCCCACACAATCAGTAACACTCCAACTACTAACATGGCTAAGACCAAAGAGCTGTCCAAAGACACCAGAGACAAGATTGTAAACCTTCTCAAGGCTGAAAAGTGCTACGGGGCAATTGCCAAGCAGCTTGGTGAAAAAAGATCAACTGTTGGAGCAATTATTAGAAAATGGAAGAAGCTAAACATGACTGTCAATCTCCCTCGGACTGGGGCTCCATGCAAGATCTCACCTCGTGGTGTATCAGTGATCCTAACAAAGGGAAGGAGGTTATTCCCCAAAATCTCACAATACATGGCCCTGGTCATCTTCTTCTTAATACAGTGCAGTCGTCCTGTCCCATATGCAGAAAAACACCCCCAAAACATGACACTTCCACCCCCATGCTTCACAGTAGGGATGGTGTTTTAGGGATGGTACTCATCATTCTTCGTCCTCCAAACATGGCGAGTGGAATCTCATCTGACCACAGCACTTTCTCCCATGACTCTTCTGGATCATCCAAAGACCGGCCTGAACATGTGCTGATTTAAGCAGGGGAACCTTCCTTGCCATGCATGACTTTAAACCATGACGTCTTAGTGCATTAGCCACAGTAACCTTGGAAACAGTGGTGCCAGCTCTCTTCAGGTCATTGACCAGCTCCTCCCATGTAGTTCTGGGCCAATTCCTCACCTCAGTTAGAGCATTGAAGATTCTTCCAACATGACAATGACCCAAAGCACACAGCCAGGATAACCAAGGAGTGGCTTCGTAAGAAGCATATCAAGGTTCTGGAGTGGCCTAGCCAGTCTCCAGACCTAAACCCTATACAAAATCTTTGGAGGGATCTCAAACTCCGTGTTTCTCAGCGACAACCAAGAAACCTCTGTTTGACCTCTGTAAAGGCTACTGTACCAAATATTAACATTGATTTTCACAGGTGTTCAAATACTTATTTGCAGCAGTAACACACAAATAAATGATTTAAAAAATCATACATTGTGATTTCCAGATTGTTTCTTTTAGATTATGTCTCTCACAGTGGACATGCACCTAAGATGAACATTTCAGACCCCTCCATGATTTCTAAGTGGGAGAACTTGCAAATTTGAAAAAAAAACAAACAAAAAAAAAAAAAACTTATTTTCCAATCCTCACTGTAAGTGACGACGACAGTACTTATGCATGTCATACTAAAAGTATTTGGTGCATTCTTAAAAATGCAGTGTGAAAACAAACCTAACTGGTTTAGGTTTAAACCTAACTTTCAGGTGTGAAAGCACCCTACAAAGTCCTCCTACTCTGTACTCATTACCTGTATTAATTGCACCTCCTTAAATTCTGTATAAAACACACCTGTCCACACACTCAATCACAATCCAACATGGCCAAGACCAAACAGCTGTCTAAGGACACCAGAGACAAAATTATAGACCTGCACAAGGCTGGGATGGGCTACAGGACAATGAGCAAGCAGCTTGGTAAGAAGGCAACAAGTGGGAAGAAACACAAGATGACTGTCAATCTTCCTCGGTCTAGGGCTCCATGCAAGATCGCCTCATACAATTTAGATTTTTTTTAGATTCTGTCTCTCATAGTTGAAATGTAATTACAATAAAAATTAGAGAACTCTCCATTCTTTGTAGTGGGGAAAACTTGCAAAATTGGCAGTGCAGCAAATACTTATTTTTCTCCCTGTGTGTGTGTGTATGTATGTATGTATGTATGTATGTATATCATGCAATATGTTAATTTGCACCATTGCTACTATTTCCATTTCTGATAGATGCTAAACTGCATGGTATTTTGTACTATGCAATGACAAAGTTCTTTCTTTCTATCCATCTAAAAATCCATCCATCCAGTCACTACAGTAATCACTGATGTTGTGGTGATGTGTTAGTGTGTTATAGGGGATCAGACACAGCACAGCTGCTGATATTTTTAAACACCTCAGTGTCACTGCTGGAGTAGTGCACTTACGAACCGACAATATCGGGACTACAGGACCAACAGAAACTGCTGAGCTACTATCTATGACTTTACCAACAAGGTATGTCTATTTCTTTGCTGCTGTAAACATGTACAATACTAAATAAGGTTCTCATCAGCTGAAAATATCTTCTCTACAAAGCAGAAATATTAAACACCACTAAAGTCAGATGAGTCAGAAAATACTCTGCTATATATACCAACTAATATACTGTACACTCAACTGCACTGTATAGTAGTATTACTGAAATGATTTGACTACCTCTGCTGGTTAATTAAATAGCTCTAATCCATCACAGCTTGTTTGCTAAAAGTCTTAGCTGATAGTTGACTACTGGTTAATAAAGCATAATAAAAGACAAACATAATTAACAGTACAAATACAGGTTGGTTTGTACTTGGTTTAGGGTTGTGAGGGTTTAAATAGTTAGTTTGAGGTTTAGAATTGTAAGGGGTTACTTAGTTTAAGGGTTAGTATTGTAAGGGTTTAAATTATTTGAGGTTTAGTTAGTTTGAGATTTAGGGTTGTGAAGGTTTAGTTAGGCTGAAATTTGGGGTTGTGAGGTTTGGGGTTGTGAGGTTTAGTTAGTGTTAGGTTAAGGGTTTTGAGGCTTTAGTTAGTGTGAGGTTTAGCCAGTTTGAGGCTTAGAGTTGTGAAGGTTTTGTTAGTTTGAGGTTAAGGGTTGTAAGGTTAATGGTTTTGAGGGTTTAGTTAGTTTGAGGTTTAGGACTGTAAACGTTTAGTTAGACTGAGGTTTGGGGTTATGAAGTTTAGTTAGTGTGAGGTTAATGTTTGTCATTTTTAGTTAGTTTGAGGTTTAGGGTTGTGAAGATTTAGTTTATGTGAGGTTTAGGATTGTGAAGATTTAGTTAGGTTGAGGTTTGGGGTTGAGAGGTTTCGGTGTAGCTACAAACGGCTAGGCTAAGCTAAGATAACACAAACACCACTCAGACATATATAACATACCGTTTGAAATCCCTCATTAGTCGCCTTCTTGCTGGTGTGGACATGATGAAAAAAACAGCCTGATATTAAGTCATAAAATGTGTCAGAAATAAGACAACTGAAGAAAATAAAGACCGACTCAGACCCAGAGCTGCTGTTTTTCCTCTTCCAAACAACCAGTGACGTCATCTGCCCAACTTCCGCCTTAAAGGGGACAGCGCTGCTACATAACCCTAACATAACATGACCAGAACAAACCATAACCCTATCATAATTCTAACACAACCATAACATAACATAACCCTAACACAACATAGCCCTAACGTAACATAACCATAACACAACATAGCCCTAATGTAACCATACAACAACATAACTATAACACAGCATAACCCTAACATAACATAATACAATATAACATAACCTTAACTTTCACATAACACAACATAACCTAAACACAACCTAACCCTAACACAACTCTATAATAACCATAACACAACACAACCAAAACATAACCCTATCATAGACATAACACAACATAACCATAAAACAACATAGCCCTAACATAACAATAATACAACATAACCATAAAATAACATAACCATAGCATAACTATAACACAACATAGCCCTAACATAACATAACCAGAACATAATATAACATATCCCTAACATAGCATAACCATAACATAACCAGAACACAACATAGCCCTAACATAGTGGGGGCAGCCATGGCCTAGTGGTAAGGATCTGGTCTTGTGCAAGGCACCTAACCCCCTAACTGCTCCCCGGGCACCGGTGGATAAGGGCTGCCCACCGCTTCAGGCACAAATTCTCACAGCCTAGTGTGCTAGTGTGTGTGTGTGTGTGTGTGTGTGTGTGTTTCACTGCACAAAGAGTTCAAATTCCGTTGTGTGAAAAATCACATTGGCTAAATTGGTTGATCTTAATCTTAATAACAGATTAACATAACCGTGTTATATAACAGTGTTAACAGTGTAATAACAGTTAACAGTGTTAATATAACAGTTAAGAGTGTAATAACAGTGTTAACATAACCATAACACATAGCCCTAACATAACATAACCATAACGTAACCATAAGAGCTGCTGGAGTTCAGCACTTTTAAATCAGATCATTTATCAGTTATGAGTTTAAGTTATTCAGATTGACTTATAGTGCTGTTGTATCTGTAGGTGTGGAGTCAAAGACTTTTATACATTAGGTGTCATTACTCAGACTGGAGACTAAACTTCAGTCTGTCACTGCAGTTCTGATCTCTACATTATTACTACAGACTGAGAAACCTCTACGTTTGATCTTGGCCCTAAAATCCTTACCTAAAATAAGTTATCTTCAGTTTGGTTATCTAGGCTTCTCGTAAAAGGTGAGGTTAGATTTAAGATTTTGACTTATTATTGTGACATAGCTCATTATTTTGACAATCCAAAATTGTATATTTTATCACGTTATAAGAGCAGAACTGTTTTAAACTAATATGTTTTGTGTACAGAAGGTTTTATATTCATTATTGTTTTTTATCTGTCTTGTGCCCTTTAAATTCTGTGTAATTTTAACTTATTGTAGTGGTTGTATTACTAAAGTTCAGTTAACAGGTTAAGTTAAAAAATAAAAGCTCTTTAGAACAAAATTTGCGATTTCCTCCCGAGTGGCCAATCAGAGTGGAGTGTGGGCGTGGCTGTACTGCGGTGTGTGAGGAGTGTTCAGGGTGGGACACTGAGAGACAGGACCGAGGCCTTCATTCAAGATTCATTGTTTGGTTTTGCTGTTTATTTAATTATCAGTATTAGGAGTCTCGGCCACATGACGCAGTGAGTTTTAGTAATAATAAACACAGCAGGTTCTGTCAGACTGATTAAACAGAAATGGACGAAAAGGCCTTCACGAAGGAACTGGATCAGTGGATCGAACAGCTTAATGACTGCAAGCAGCTGACAGAGAGTCAGGTCAAAACACTCTGCGAGAAGGTTTGTATCATTTTATAAAGATGAGATTAAATCACACCGTGGTGAAAGTGGTGTGTGAACAGAAACACACCACTGTGTTAGCTGTAAGATGGCGCCGAAGACACATTTTAAACCATGATTTTAGCACACGTAGCTAGACTAGATATTTCTTAGATTTTAGCACACGTTAGATAGATTGTATGCAGTGATCGTTACTTAGTGTGTGTTATTATTAAACGCTGGTTAGTTTGTTACTGTTCTGTAAAAACTTCAGCTTTGCTAGCATTAGCTGACTGACCGTCTGAAGTTAAAGTTTATATGTTTAACGTTAACGATACTCAGACATCAGACTAAGTCAGCTGTTAAGAATTTTGGTTCGTGTTAAAATTACCCAAGTATTTTATTGTTGTTTTAATCGTATTACACGTAAATTGGGTGTAATTTCTCTTTCTTGTCTCGCTGTTGTAGACTCTCAAAATGGCGCCGGCTTTCTGCCTAACTACGGCTGTGTCTGAATCTGAAAGATAGATTATAGCCTTGCTCCCTTGCTGTCTTAGAAGGTAGCATGGAGATGAAGGCATTTGTATCCGACTCGCATTCAAAACACATTTAGTAGGCATCGGTATACTGCTGAAATACTAATATTACTGCTAGCTCTTATTGTAACTTCAAAAACTGATCATAGCTTTAAAGTACAACCTTTTAATGAAGACATTAGATTTGAACACGACATCTTTTCCTTCTACATAATACAGAATTAGTAGGCAGCCTTTCTCATTACGACACAGCCAACGTTTCTTTAATGAAGTAACTTAGATTTAAAGCTGCTGTTTCTTGAGGTTTCTAGTGTTTTATATTGCCATCATCCGTACCCTGTTAGTCAGTAGAACTTAATGTTAATTAGAAGATATGTGATTTCTGTTTAAATGGAATTACTTAATTATCTACGCTTTTGTTAGCAAAGTCTGCAACACGCACATTTTTGCAGACTGGGTTTGACACTCTAGTGACCCTGAAATGACAAGTTTTAAAATGACAGGTAAACACTCTTATCTGAAAGTGTAAACTTGAGTGGTGTCATATCACTGCAGTTAAAGTTAGCCAGAATACAGCTGGGCATATCCACACTACTGGGAATTAATTCTTATGGCTTCCATGTAACTTACACAATTTATTATAAATTCTATTTAGTGGAAATTGATGGTATAAATTGCCTTAAATGAACACATTTTATCTTCTGTCATGTTGGAAGGTTTTTTGTTTTCTAAATCATTGTATATGTTTGTTGCTGAATTGGGTAACGTTTTAGATTGTGTGAGTTATGGTTTCCATTTAACAGGCACATATCAAATATTGTAGGTTTGACCGTCAGGAATGAGGTCTATGCCCAAAGTAGACTTGTGTCATACAGGTTTGTGCCATAATTATGAAACTGTAATGTTTTTAATAAACCAGCAAGTTTATGCACAATGTAAACTGTTTAACTATCAGAATGTAAAGCACCAACTTGATTCTAGGCCAGTCTTTTGAAGAAGGAAAAAAAAGGTAAGACAGTAGGAGAGATCTGATTTTGGAGTGTCTAATTTAGCTTACTTGGACATGTTCGCACATTTTGTGACCAGTTTAATTTTGAAGTTCCATGTCCCAGAACCCTTTCCCAGTACTGTGGATGTTCTCAGCTACAGCCATGACAGGAAGCACAGTAACACTGTGTCTAAAACCTTATCCAGTAGTCTGTGACACCTTCATTAACATCTTGATGAGCTCGGAGTGGCTTCAAAGAAAGTTTTGGTGATTTATTTTTATAACAACAACTGGGCTACTAATGAGTTCAAGTGTTTGTAGTACACTGGGCCTCCCTGTAGTACACTGGGCCTCCCTGTAGTACACTGGGCCTCCCTGTAGTACACTGGGCCTCCCTGTAGTACACTGGGCCTCCCTGTAGTACACGGGGCCTTACTGAACTGAAGGAAAAACAACATTGCAGATGATGCCAGTATATTCTTTCACTTAACTTCACTGGGGCATAGAGTCAGACAAACCTAGGGTGACTGTCTGTTGTTTCCCTCAGATTTTCTTTCTGCAGTTTTCCTACTCATCACATTTTAGTTTGCTGTCAGACCTTATATAGTAGTATAAAAACATGCAAAACACCAAACATATTATATATAGACATATTAATAGCAGTATTCATTCATAATATAAGCCATGATATCAGATCCATCTCATCCATTCTCAGTTTGTGTATAATCCTCATCTGCAATTAGGACTGGAAACCTGCCATAGGGCATTGAGGCCTGTGAAAATGTTTCTGCTTGAAGCAGTTATTTATTAAATCATGTTAACATAAACTTGACTGGACCTTACTGGGAACTGTGGTTTGACTGGGACCTGTTATACATTCTGTTAATGGTTGAGGAGTTACCTGAGAGTGCTCTTGTTCCTATTGTTTAATGTAGAAAAAAGACACGGATGCACTGCCATCATGTATTTTTCTCTGTTCAGGACCACAACATTATTTCAGTAAGCCACCTGTGATACTTCAGTCTGCAGTACAGAAGCTTTTTTAGTTATTTTCTGTGGTTAATTGTAATGTTGCTGTTAGAAAACTGCTCCTCCAGTACAAACCAGGTTACTTCTCCCCTCATACACTTTACACCTGGAAACAGTACCTAAAGTAATTTGAAAAGCAAGAGTTAGCCTCTTTCAGCACGAGTTTACCCTGTATTATGGTATGGTGCTGTGTTTTTGCATCATGCTTTCAGCCTGACTTTTGAACTGTAAAGGTAATGTTGTCTATATCAGTGGTTTTATTTTCATTTTTATCTGTGCTGTCCATCTGTGAGCATGTCTGTTTAATTTGTATTTAGGCCACCACTGTCTTTGTCCTCTCTCTCGGCTCTCTCACTCCCCCTGTTCCACCCATTCTGTTTTTGACCCAGAAACACAGATCTCTAGCCTGCAGTTCTTAACATGAGGTTTATGCTCTTAAACCTGTTACGTCTACTTAAACCACTACGATTGTGTCTTTTGGGTCTCTGGTGAATAAACAGTGTTTAGATGCTCATCGACTGTTGTTCTGGAGTACGAGTTAAGAATAGCGTGTTATGGAAACAAATGGATGCCTGTTTAAGCAGGAGTGTGACCAGGTTCAGCCAGGGACATGTTTTTATTTTATGATTTATAGCCACAGTTTCTGCTCAATGCTGTGGCCTTAGCACACTAAGGATAACTGTTTAGTTCACTTATTTTTTTGTTGAAAATATCTACATTGTTATTGAAGTCTCGTAAGACATTTGAGTCCACCTTTCTGTATTCTTTTGGATAACATAATGATTTTGTGCTGCTCATATCTGTATAAACACACTTTCGCCAGTAATAAATGATCAAATGAAGCTGATGTAGGGAACACAAGCTAAACTGACAGGAATAGCAGTTCAATCAAAAATGACTTCATTTCCTTCAACATTTAGTCCTACATTCATTACAGTAGACTTCTGTTTTGAGAAAAGTGATGTGGAAGCTGTGGAGATTGTAGTATACTGGTTTATGTTGGTTTAGCAGTTTCTTTGCTGTCATGAAATTAAACAAAAATCCTGAAATCTAATGAAGTGAAGTTTGGTGTTGTTTCAGGTCTGTGGAGCAGTTATCCTTAGCTAGGATTTTATATTACCAGCTCCAATTTGCAGTTGAACATTAGCAACTATTTAATTAGTATTTTGCAAAGTTGTAGTTTCTTTAGTGGAAGCTATTGTTTTTGCTGTGCTGCACAAGAGTCATTTACATTTACATTTTTCAGGCAGCAGCAGATAAAACCTCTTTTCCAAATGCAAAATGTGAAAAATTATTATTTTTTTAAATAAGGCTTATATTTTAAGAAATAATTGCAGTTTAAATGCAGTTATTATTCTGAAACATTGCAATTTGATATTTTTACGTTATTTTTTAATTGTTACGTCATAGTCTTATGGTGAATCAGAAATTTTATTAGGATGCAGTCATTTCATGTATATGTTCAGATGTTTACACCATAGTCTTTTTAAATGAAATGTGATCTCAGGTGCGGAGCACTGCGTGGATTTAGACCAACTTTGTGATGCAATGTATGTGAAGTTCTTTGTGTATTTAAACACTTCATTAAATAATTCTTCATTAGATATTTTGAAAAAAAAATATTATAATAACATGTAAATAGTTTTTTTTGTTGACGTTTTGTTAGTCTTTTACCTCCTGGGTAATATTGAAGAATTTAAACATGATCACTTGTCTGTGCATGTTTTTGGTTGAAATTCCTAATGAACAAACAACCAAACATTTATCAGCATTTGTTATTATATTTATTCTGTCCTGAAATGTAATTAATTTAATTTCTCCCTAATAGGCTAAAGAAATTCTTACCAAGGAATCCAATGTGCAAGAGGTACGATGTCCAGTAACTGTCTGCGGAGATGTCCATGGCCAGTTTCATGACCTTATGGAGCTTTTCAGAATTGGAGGAAAGTCACCAGACACAAACTACCTTTTCATGGGAGACTATGTTGACAGAGGCTATTATTCCGTCGAAACAGTTACACTGCTTGTTGCTCTTAAGGTACATTCTATTGAGTGTGTATCTGTAGTAAAATACCATGCAAAAATACTGTTGTAAACATTAATTCTTCTGAATTTTTATTTCAGGTTAGGTACCGTGAACGCATCACAATTCTCAGAGGAAATCACGAAAGCAGACAGATCACACAAGTCTACGGCTTTTATGATGAGTGCCTAAGGAAATATGGCAATGCAAATGTTTGGAAATACTTTACAGACCTCTTTGACTACCTTCCTCTAACGGCCTTGGTAGATGGCCAGGTACGTAAGCCTTCCCTTTTGGAGAACATGGGCATGGTTTAGTTTGCACGTAAATTCCAGATTGAATATGTCTAAAAGTTTGGGCTCCGAGTGGCTCCACAGACTAAAGCGCTGACATGGTGATCAGGGATTGTGAATTTGAATCCCAGTCATGCAAGCTTGCCATTAACAGCTGAGAGAGCACAATTAGGCATGCTCTCTCTGGGTGGGTAAATGGTGCTCTTTCCCTTTAAATAATGTGTAATCTCTGCTGGCTGAGCCTGCTAGCCAGCCCATCAGAGCTGGGGATCCTGCTCTTTCCTCTGAGCCCGTTTGCTGCCCAGTGATGATGTATCAGCAGGAAAAGTTGGAAAAATAGCGGTTGTTG
>BRDA01007200.1:34862-48945 GCA_036984385.1 Crenuchus spilurus
GTGTATGTCTGTCTGTCCGTCTGTCTGTTTGTGTGTGCGTGTATGTATGTCTGTCTGCCTGCCTGTGTGTGCACTTCCGTCTGTATGTCTCTGTCTGCCTGTTTGTGTGTCGTCCGTATGTCTGCCCGTCTGGTTGTGTGTTTGTGCGTCTGTATGTGTGTATGTCGGTCTGTCTGTCCGACAGTCTGTCTGTGTGTTCGTCTGTCTGATATTGTCTTAATATTGACATTTGCCATCTCCACATCATTGCATTCAGTTTTTATTCACAATTTGTTTAGTGTCCCAACTTTTTTGGAATCCGGTTTGTAATTTATGTGCAATTTGCAGTTAACTTTACATTATTCTGTTATAGTCTGTCTGCTTGTGTGTCTGTCTGACAGCCTGTCTGTCTGGCTGTATGTGTGTATGTCTGCGTGTTTGTGTGTTGGTCTGCCCGTCTGTATGCCTGCTGTGTGTTTGTCCGTCTGTCTCTGTATGTCTGCCTTCACGTGTGTGTCCGTCCGTCTGTCTGTATGTATGTGCGTGTGTGTTTGTCTGTCTGCCTGTCTGTCTGTATGTGTGTGTCTGTTTGTTTGCCTCTGTCTGTCTGCCTGCGTGCATGTGTATGTGTGTGTGTGTGTGTGTCTCTGAACGTCTGTGTCAGTCAGTCAAAGTTGCCAGGTTCGGAGCATTACCCCTCTCTGTAATTCAGTAAAATTCGGTTTGGAGGTTGTTGTGGGACTCACATTAACAACAGAAAAATAATAAAATATCTTGTGAATGTATAATTAAATACTTGAGAACCTAAAAGCTGAAGAAGAAAATGTATAAAAGAAAACGAATAGAAGATCAGTAGAAGTGTTTTTATGATCACCACACTGGTACTTATTTTAGCTTTTTATAACTTCTTCAGTCGTCTGTGATCTAGAGGTTTTTGTGATAGAGTTTGGAGAGGTGGGTTGTCCGCAGAAATTGAATGGGGTATTTTTCCGGACCTGGCAACCCTGAGCTTCTGTTTTAGCTCTCTGTTACAGTTCAGTGTGTTGAGCGGCCTGATTTACTCTCTTATTTACACACAGCTGTGTCATTGTAAGTACCTGACTTCTGAGGACTGTTTTGGTCTTTGTAGAGAGAACTCTCTCTCTATTTACTTTTAGCTAAATCTAAACCTTCCTCAGCTTTGTGTTAAAATATGTTTGTAATGCTTGCTAAGCGAGGCCTTCATATTAGCTAGCTGTAGATACACACAGTGAGTTAGCACAACGGGCTAATATCACATTTAGTACTTAGTTAAAGCTCTCAAGACTCTATGATTGACTGTCAGCAGTGAAACTATCTGTTAAATTCGAGAAAAGTTACTGAATGTTCAGTTTTTAAATGCTGTTTGATAATATTGTGCTGAGTCGCTTTAGCTAACAAGCTAACAACTAGCGGTTAGCTAAACTTTAGCATCTTATAATTTGTGATATATTTAGTATCAGACTAATGAATAAGTTTTTTCCCCCATTCTGCTGTTATAAAGGTTAAATCTGAAATCGGACTAAAGAGAGGTGATTTAGGTTAAATAACCCAGCGATATTTAGCGTGGTTTACACGTCCAGTTTGTAATTATTAATAATTATGCTAATAATAATAATAACACGTAAAATGTGTTGCTCTCTACTGTCACAGATGCCGACGATTAAACTACAGAGCTCGGACGGGGAGATGTTTGAGGTGGACGTTGAAATTGCCAAACAATCTGTGACCATAAAGACAATGTTAGAAGGTAAGATTCACATTTGACTTTCCACCTTAAATAGTGTAGCAAATAAAGTGTGGCGCCTTCCAGGTCCTTCAGTATTCTGAAAGTAACTTCTGCTGTTTTTAAGGTGGCAATGATAGTAACACAAAGTCAGTTTTCTTCAATCAAGTTAGACTGTTTTCAGTGTAAACCGAATCAGATCACTTTTATTCTCACATCACCTTAACAAAACTGTGAATACAAAATTTATTTAGAATCATTTATATAAATAAATAATACACACACACACACACATATATATATATATATATCTCATCATTATCGGGTGAGCTTTTTAGACATGACAAAATTCCAGTCTGCCTTATCTGATGCATTTGATGTCTGTTTGCGCTCACATGTCTCGATATTTGGTCTAGGGATGTTTCTTTTGGCCTGCCTACCAGGTTTTGACTGACCTCCGATTTGTAGAGTACATAGATGTTTTCAGTCAGTTATTACAAGCTGTTGAGTACTCATGTACACAATTTCATTTACACACCTTATGTACTAAAAGCTGATATTAGTATGTAGTAAAAATAGAGATATTTTATATTTAAATCCTGTTCATTCTTAACTTACTAACTGAAATCAAACTGTGTCTGCTTCATTAATCATTTAATTTAATTCTGTTTTGTTTATTAGATCTGGGTATGGATGATGAGGGCGATGATGACCCTGTACCTCTCCCGAATGTTAATGCAGCCATTCTGAAAAAGGTAATATTAGAGCATCCCGCTTTTCCAACATTTACAAAATGTTATTGAAGGAGAGCTACATTATACACAACATATTTTAAATGTTTAATTCATTTGTCTAAGGATCAGGTTATCTAACATGTAAATCACCCATGGAGGAAAGTAATTACTCTTTAAAATTAATAACTTAAAATTGATCACTTTTTGAATTATGTTTAGCCACAACCAGTGTTTTGAATTTGAGGTCCTGACAGTATTTGTATTGGATTCAAGTCAGGACTTGGAGCAGGCTGCTCATAAATCTTGGGTTTTGCTTATTCAGATGGACTGTTTCAGATTCAGATTTGTTTTGCTGTTTTGGATCTTTGTCTTGCTACATAACAAATTCTTTATCTTCAGCTTATGGTAAGATGGGCAACCATGAGTGTTTTCAGATAAAGAACATAATTTATGGTTCCTTCAACAATATCAAGTTCTCCAGACCCATAAGCAGCAAAATGTCCACACACCAGTACAGTACTATGTTTGAATACTGCTGTGATGTTCCTGTGAAGAGATTTGCATTTGCTTTCAGTTAGATGTAAAGGAACACTTGTCCAGTGTGTCTTCATTTTTGTAGAGTCATGAGCACTGACCATATGAGTTTAGAGAGGCCTTTGTTCTCTTGGAGCTGTGGGGACTTTCAGGTTCAGTTTGATTCTGGGAAAAGAAGTCACTCCACCTACACTTCAATTCACTTGCCGATTTTCCCAGGGTTCTCAAATTTTTAAATAGGTCATTCTGGGGGTCCAGAGTCTATCAAACTGTGCTGGATTATGGCCCTCCAGTACTAGGTTTGAGATCCCTCTTGTAGATAATAGCTCACTCTACAGTTTTGTGATGTCTTAGAACCTTGACCTGATGATGTAACCATTTTTCCTGTCTGTCAATGCTCTTGTAAAATAGTTATGCAGTTGTAATAATTGACTTAATTGTATTGATTAAGGATATCGTGACTAGGGCACATATTGAACTGTTTAATTTTTTGACTTCTTTAGACAGTACTGTAATGATGATGATGATAATAATAACAATAATCTGTATTGCACCTTTCATGCATGCAGCTCAAAGTGCTTTAAAGACAATTTATATATATTAAAATCATAATATAAATTAAAATATAAATGAATAAATATAAATATGACAATCATACATTTTCTAATGAAATGCAGATCTGAACAGTTTTGGGCCATAGTGGATGAAAGCATCCTCTCCAATCTTTAACCGTGTTTTGTTAATCACCAGTACATTACTGTTTGAAGACCCGAGAGACCTGACTTGAACATATCTAACAATCATTTCAGTAAGGTATAGAGGAGCAAGGCCATGAAAGCATTTAAAAACCATCACCAGAACCTTAAAGTCTATTCTAACAGTTAACCAGTGCAGTGAGTGGAGTTCGGGTATATAGTGATAGCACTTAATGACATTATTAACCCAACTTTAAAATACAGGACATTGTGTATAGAGGGTAGCTATTCTCCATTACATTGAGAAGAGACCGTGATCATGTTTCTGTTAAATTATAAAAATAGTGTGAATACTAGCAGGATAAAATGCAGTATTCATTTATTTTCCTTTTGCTCAATAACTTAACCAGTCTCTATAGCTCATTATAACTAAAACTGATGTGCAGTTCTTAGTGTTATGCAGCTGGTGTCTGTTCCTAGCTGCAGATGCATCTCTGTGATTATACGTGTCATCATTATTATTGTATTGCACATGGTTTGATCATATTTGCTGAGTTGCTCAGATCTTCTCATTACTGCAGATTAATTATTGATGTTAGTATAAATGTTTATGATAATCACATTTTATTGTTGTTTATTATGTTATGGTTATATAACCTGTCAGTTTGATTGTTTTTAGTTCTTGACTAAAATATTTCAGTTTAAGTTAATAAAAGATACAACTCAGTAAATGTATCTCTATCAGTTAGATTAATAATCTGGTAATCTACCATTTATACTGACTCATTTAACTTTGTTTAAAATAAAAATAAATGCAGTTCTGAACTTCAAGCTCTTGGTGTGTTTTGTGTATTTACAGGTTATTCAGTGGTGCACCCATCACAAAGATGATCCTCCTCCTCCTGAGGATGATGAAAACAAAGAGAAGAGGACGGATGACATCCCTGTGTGGGATCAGGAGTTCCTTAAAGTGGACCAGGGCACACTCTTTGAACTGATTCTGGTTTGTTAATTTATAATTTTTTAATTCCACCCTTTACTGAGGTGTTTAGAATTTTGTGTGGCTTTTAGGGCTGGGAATCGAGCGAATCGATCCAGAATCGATTCTTGGGGTCACAAATATATTTTTTCAGATTCTTTCAAATACGAGCGAAATACGTTACTTTACCGTTGCAATCTCTGCAAATCACATGAGTCACGTCAAGCCCTTTCTTACCCGGGCCGGGTTGACGGTAAAATCCAAAGTGTTTCCAAATGGCTGCTTTCAAAGTCCGAGGCTTGGCTTGCATGCCTGTACGTAGCCCACGCTGCTTCCTTGTTTTGCCAAGCACTACGGTGGCTGAGAAGGCACATCCGCACCCTCAAAAAGAATAGATTTTTTGAAAACGAGAATCAATTCCGAATCGTTCAATGTTAGAAACGCGATTCGAGCTCAAAGCGATTTTTTTCCTGCACCCCTAGTGGCTTTGTTTAAATTTTGTCTAACCTCACTGCTTAAGATGCTCAATTTGCTACACAGTAGAGCAGTGGTTGCCAAGCCTGTAAACCTACCTGTAGGTTTGACTTCCACACCAAATCTAACACACCTAGTTTGGCTACTTCAGAACTTCTGATGACCATACTTGGATGGATAAGGGGGTGTTAATTGGTGCTGAAGCTGAAGTTTATAGCAAGGTAGATCTCCAGGAGCAGAGTTGGTGACCACCACACTACAGAATAAAATAGGAGTTCAGTCTTAAGATGAGCTCCACAGAAGAAGACTTATGTTTAGCTTTTAGACATGTTGGTAGTTCATTGGGTTTTTTGAGCTGCACATGTTGACATGATGGTAACAGAAGAAGGATCTTACTTGTGGGTTCTTGTGTGTGTGGAACCAGTTTAAATGTTTATGTGCTGCGTCTGTAAAACAACCTGTTTCTTCGGGGTGATGCTGTAGCATGCTGTAGAACGAATGCCCTGTTAGAAGTAGTAAACACCAGGAAAGTGTGTCATTTGAGCAGGTTTCATCTGAATAATTTTATAATAGATTCATCAGCCACACTGCTCATGCTTTACTTTCATCTTTGCCTTCCTTGTTTAGGCTGCAAATTATTTGGACATCAAAGGCTTGCTAGATGTCACTTGCAAGACAGTCGCAAATATGATCAAAGGCAAAACCCCAGAGGAGATCAGAAAGACATTCAATATCAAAAATGACTTCACAGAGGAAGAGGAAGCTCAGGTAAGAAAAACGACCTTTGCCTAGTAGATCTCCTGCTAATCTGGTCTGTCTTGAGTGATATTTTTGACTGTCCGTTATTACATCGGATCAGAATTACTGAATATGACTGTTAATCTCACTCAGTTGTATGTTTTCCTTAATTAGGTTGAGGCAAATAAAAATATTTTATTGAAGTGATTGGTTTAATGATGATAATCTGTACACAACAGATGTGATTACTATTTCATATCAGCTAAGGAGTATAGATAGTACAGAAGCCAATCAACCAGTTTATCTGCATTGGTGTCGTACTACCCTCAACGAGCAAAAGTTCAGTTATTAAACTTAACTTCTCAGTTAAACAGTTATTAAAAGTTATTAATATGATAGTCAACAAATAATCCAGATTGTTAGACTAGTATGATGTGGTTAGTTCTCCTACCTTCCATCATGGTTCCTGATAGATTTCATGATGTTTTTTTTCAGTTAGAGAACACATGATTCAGTTTGAACTGTTGAAGTTTGTTGTTTAGTGTTTTGTAATGTATTGTATTCTACATTCTACACAGGTACGTAAGGAGAACCAGTGGTGTGAAGAGAAATAAGGAAGCTCCATCTGACACTAACACACTGTAAGGATTGTTCCCAAAAACAGATATACTGGTTGCACTGCGCTGTTCATACTTGTTGATATTCACCTGTAGACCAATAGGACAAGACCCTTTGTGTGTTCATAGCATGATATTCATTGCTTGTGTGGTGCAAAAAATAATTTAAACTTTTTCCTGTTTTTATTCTTTATGTATTCAGCAGAAATAAATAGTCTTCATCTCTTTCATGTAGAAGCCACTTCCCTTCTTGGATTTTTTTAAACTACACACATTACGTTATGAGGCAACCAAGTAGATTTTTGACAAATTTAAATGGTTAAAAACTCGATGGTAACTTTTCTAATCGCAGCCTTGTGTTTACCGTTTTCATGTTGAAGTAAGCGTAGAAGGTTTGAGGAAATCTGGGAGGTGACTGAACTGTTCAGCTTGTCCTGTGGACTGGAAGTACTTGTTTAAGAAGTAAAATGTGTTTTCTTGCAGCCTAGACATTTATTTTGCCTGTGGTCATTGTAAAGGATTGGAAATGTCTTCTTAGTTCTGCTCTTACAATGATGCTTAGGAATATTAATCTTTCAATTCTGAAAATAAAACCAACAAAGTGTGAGCTTGTGTTTGATGTTGCCTTGATGCTGTGCACTTAATTTCAGGCAGAGCTGGGAAATGAACACATTTTAATACAAATCTAATAAAAATATAATTTATCAGTAACAGAACCTGTGCTTAATGTGAATGTCAAGGCCAAGAAATTGAAGAACCTGCCCTTCAGTCTCCTGTTTGTCACAGCTGATTTTTGGTACCTTTTTGGTCCACTTTACAATTCAAACATTCTGGATTCTGGGGGTTATTTGGCTGCAGGGTGTGTTTTGCATAGAAATGGACTAAATCTAGGCCACAGCACACAAACCCTTCTAGTGGTCAGAGTTGACCTCGTAAACAAACAGAAGATGGACAGAAGTCTGCTTACTGCCATTTATGATTCATCCATTAGTGTGTTAAGCCTGGATACTACAGACAAATGATAATGACATCACATCTGTTCATCTGTACATCACACACTCAAATGTTTTTCACTGTGGTTACTGCTCTCTGTGTTCTCTCATTCATCTGAGGCTGCAAAATTGGCCTTTCTCCAGTCACCAAAAAACATTCCCTTTCTGAAGCATCTCATCTACATGTTATTTTTTGGGGGGGAACAGTATCTGTACTGATGTTAGTAAATCATCTAACTTTCATTGTGCTCAGGACTCTGAGAATAACTTTTAGACCTTTTAATGAGGCGTAACTCAGTTTAGATTTCCAAAATATTTTAATGTATAAAAAATGAAAATTCCACCAAAGATGAAACAAAACCACATGTATAAAATGTGAAGGAGAGAGAGTTTGAGTCAGTGATGGTTGTTGTTTATTCCTTTAGAAGGGCTCCCTCTGCTGGTGAACAAGCGCAGTAGTTGAGAGTGCCAGAAGAGCCGCATTTATTATAAACTGTAAACATTTATTCTGTTAGAACTGACTGAATGAATACTGATTGGTTTGCATATAGAGCAGTTTGACAGCACAGACATGAAAAAGCAAAAACATTTTTTTTTTCTTGTTGAATATTTCAGACGCTGGACAGACAGACATGCACATACTTCATTTTACACAGCGGTGTTTGGGTCAGTGACAGACTCCACACTATTTCAGATCTACAGAACAAAATCTATTTTCAAAAATGGCATTTTTAATGTATGAAAAACAAGGACTGAATTTTTTTTTTTTTAACATAAAAACATATAAAAGTTTAATTATATATAGAGAATTCCATATCTATAAAAACAGATTTACAACACTTGAAATAGCACATTTGGTCTTTCAGGAGAGTTTTACAGGTCAAACTGGGGCTGTGGAGGGCAAGTTTTGCAGACACAGCTTAATCCAGGATGTTACAATAAATGACTACATGTACCCTTAATCTTTAGATGTTTTTACAGTGGATGGATAGATTAGCTCAGAGCTGCTACTTTAGGCTGGAGGGATCTGCTCGCCAAGAACAGCCATCGTTCTCTTAAAACAAAATGACAGTAAAACTTGGACAGGACGGAAGGACTGCAGAATGTTTCCTCAGTGCTGGACACCAAAGGACTATTGACCTTCCTGTAGATGAAGAGCAGGTGGAGGGTGATGTTAGTGGGGCTGGGGTACAGGGCGGCTGGGCTGAAGGTTGTGGACTGTAGTCTCTGTTTTAACCCTGCTGGATGTCAGAGAGAGTTTGCTGGGTCTGAGAGGTGAGGGCAGAGTGTTGGGGTACTTCCTGCTCTGTGCTGTGTGGAGATTGCTGATTGGCAGCGTGGGGGAAAGGGAAGGGCAGTGTGGAGGAGAGACGGGCTGTGGAGTATGATGGACAGGAGAAGAGGGAGAGTCTATAGCACTTCCATCGGAAGAATGGGGGCTGGCGCACTGTCCTCCCTGAAGGTAGCGAATGCACTTCTTTTTCCTCCTAGGAACAGTCAAGAGAGTTATCTGTGAATAAAGCGTGGATGTAAAACGTCACAAATACGTACATTTCAGCATAATGACAGAAAATCAAAGAACAAGATCAAATGTGCCACTCGCTGTACTCACAATATCACAATGTCAACTTCCTGATCATCTTCTCACACGCACACACACACACACACACACACACACACACACACACACACACACAGTCACAACAAAAAAATAGAATATGCTGAAAAAGTTCATTTTTCATTATTTCATGCAAAAAGATAAAGTGTCATGTTACATTAATTACACATACAGCGACATTAAAAAACAATGTTTGACTTATATAGTCATGGCTGAAAGTGTTGGCACCCCTGAATTTTTTTCCAGAAAATGAAGTATTTCTCCCAGAAAATTATTGCAATTACACATGTTTTATTATACACATGTTTATTTCTTTTGTGTGTATTGGAACAACCCAAAAAAACAGAGGAAAAAAAGGCAAATTTGACGTAATTTCACACACAACTCCAAAAATGGGCTGGACAAAAATATTGGCACCTTTTCAAAATTGAGGGTAAGTAACTTTGTTTCAAGCATGTGATGCTCATTCAAACTCACCTGTGATAAGTAACAGGTGTGGGCAATTTAAAAATCTCACCTGAAACCAGATAAAAAGAGAAGTTGACTCAATCTTTGCATTGTGTGTCTGTGTGTGCCACACTAAGCATGGAGAACAGAAACAGGAGAAGAAAACTGTCTAAGGACTTGAGAACCAAAACTGTGGAAAAATATCAACAAGGTTACAAGTCCATCTCCAGAGATCTTGATGTTCCTTTGTCTACGGTGCGCAACATAATCAAGAAGTTTACAACCCATGGCACTGTAGCTAATCACCCTGGATGTGGACGTGCAATAATTTGTGTGGGAGAAATACTTCATTTTCTGGAAAAAATTCAAGGGTGCCAACACTTTCGGCCATGAGTGTAGCTCATAAAAATAAAAATCCATTATTGGAATATTTCATTTGGAGTTAACCTTCCCATTACCTTCAAATTTACTAACATTTATCTTTATTTAAGCAATTTAAACTTCCAGAAAATGAGAGATTATAATGAAATTTTGTTACCCAAGTTTGTCACATAATTTGTTAGTTTGTTGGCTAATTAAATAGTCTTGTAAACTAAGGGTTTCATTTTCAGCAGAGGAGGATGCCTCATAATCAGGGTCCTCCTCAACATCATCCTCTGTCTCAGGCACATTCTACCTTGTAAAATGGTGATAATTTATGTTATACAGCTAAAACAGCCTGTGGTCAGACTGACCCCAAAGAACAATATGTGTACAGAAGACTAAAAAACATATGTTAATTTTGTTTACTCACTTGTCAGCATGAAATTAGGAAAATGTATTAAATATGAAGCACAAAAAGTCATGTCAAATGTGTACTTACAGACTTTAAACATTGGATGGGGTCAAATTGACCCCAACAATAATAGGAGGGTTAAACTGCTATTCAAACTGTATCAACATTAAAACAAAAAGGCTGAAAAATGTCACTTTATGTGTAATGAAGATCAAATATGACTTTTTGAATGAAATTATGATCACAAATGAACTTTTTCCTGATATTCCGTTTGTTGACTGACTAGTGATCCTGATCATTTTGAATGCTCATGAAGTTAAACATGAAAAGTGTTTCATCATAACAGCGAAGAACCAAACACTGGGCTGCTTAAAGATGATTTGGACCAGCTATACCGTGCTAGTCAAAAGTTTGGACACAAGTTTTTATTTTTTTCCCTACATTATAAATGAACACTGAAGTCATCCAGACTGTGAGTGAACACATAATGAATCATGTAGTAAACTTAAAAGTGATAAACAAACCAAAACGTTTTAGATTTTACTTCAAAGTAGACACACAACTGATGTCTCAAACACATTAAGAGGCAAGAAATGCAAGTCATGAGCTCTTGACAAGTCACATCTGTTAACTGAAAGTCATTCCAGGTGACTACTTCATAAAGCTGACTGAGAAAATGCCAAGAAAGCTGCATCTAAGCAAGAGGTGCCTACTGTGAAGAATGTCAAATATAAACATATTCTGGTTTGCTTACTTGTTTGTTTACTAAATAATTACAGATGTGTTTACTCATAGTTTGGATGACTTTAGTATTAATCTCCAATGCAGAACATTTTTAAATCATGAAAAACCACTGAGTGTCCAGAAGTGTGTCCAAACTTTTGAAGAGTACTGTATAAGATCCGTATTCCTATCTAAAGAACCCTGGTTCTAAAATGGTTTCTTCTACAGTACTATCACTGAGAAAGTTAGTTAATAATTCATGAAGTAGGCTTCCTGCTCATTAAGAGAAGAACAGAGTTTGTGAGAAGTCCTTTAGCAGGACGTGTTCTGTTCTATAGGCTGATGTTAAAGGGTCTCTAGAAAGGATGAAAAAGTGAATGTTTTAGTGAAACACCAGCTGACTGCTCTGTTTATTATTAGTTTTACATGTTTAATGAGCTCACCAACAGAACTGTGAAGTGTTTTAAATGTTTCTGCATTGAGCTTTGACTCCTATTTCAGATAATATTAATAATGTGTATATAAAGGTTACTTAACCATGTTTACATCAAATACAGCTGCTTTTATACCGTTCTACACTTTAGAATGAGTATCACTTCCCCGTAGACTGATATGTTTTTGCTGCTCATTAGGAAACAGGAGATGTTTAGTGAGGATCACTAATATATAAAGAAAATCAGTCACATGGTCAGTGGCTGTGGCTCAGGTGCTACAGCAGGTTCACTGATCACAGGGCTGAGTGAGGAACATAAACTTCAGCGTGGTCACCACCGTGCTCACTGCTCCTCTCTGTCCCATTGCTGAATGATATTTTTATTATTATTCGTTTAAATAATCAAAAACATTAAGGTGTATGTGAAGCGTTCACAAAACGGCCGAGGCAGAGATGGCTGTTTAAAAAGTGTGAAAGGGAGGAGAACATCAGACCCGCTCTCTTCACCGGTACCTAAAGAAGAGTCAGCTGCTGTGACCTGACAAATCAAAGCAGCACACAGTGTCTCCTCCGCATGAAAGCAGCTCAGAGAAGAACGTTAGTCACTTTGGGCCACCGCAGAGATGGGCGCGTCTCACAGTGAGAGCTCCCCCAAAAATGTCAGAGTGCCATCAAACGCTTGTAAAGCTGACCGCACTGTGATAACAAGAGAGGAGAGAGACGAGGGAAGCAGAAGGGGGGGCGATATGGAGTTTGTGGGGAGGTGCGTAGGTGTGAATGGCATCAGAAGTGCAGCCGTTTTGACAGAGCTGCTCTGGTTGTTGTTTGGTCTAAGCTGGAGCTTTCTAAACCACAAGCTTGCAGCTTTTTCTTCTGTAGGTGAAAGTAACGCAACCAGATGTTTCCATGACGTGATCACTGGGGAGACACGCAGATATGTAGTCACGTAGAACAGCCTGAATAAACTTTTACACTGCAGACTGTGTAACTGGTGATTTCTGTGGTTTTTGCTTTAGATTTTATATCCTGTCCTGCTTCTAAACGAGTCTTTACGAGCGCTTCACTTCTGATTAACATCCTCCCACTACACCACATACTCTACACAGAAATGATCAAAGGCCCGTACCTGGTTTAGGTGACTACTGTGCTCCAGTGTTAGTGACAGGACAGCATGCAGAGCAGCAACAGAAGACAGAGAGAAGGAGGATGGACAGACAGAGGGAGGAGACGTACACACCTGCAGGGGCCACACCAGTCCGTTTGTTGGTTGAGGCCGAAGCGAGCTCTGCATTTCTTAGGGGAGCCGGGGTCTGAGCGCAAGGCAGCATGCAGGAACGCAAAGAGCGGAGGAGAAGCAGAAAGAGGAGGAGGAGGAGAAAGGAGGAGAAGCATTAACAGACAGAGAAACAAGGAGAGATCAAATCAAGTCCAGACTTGACTTTTTGAAAAGTTACGGAAGGATGATCAGCGTAATTTCACTAAAACTCATTTTCCTTATTTTTATATTTACCTCCACTGTACATAAACATCTGAAAACACGAAACTGTTTATGTTGTGTTTACTTATCTCTACGTTTTAAGGCAGTGCAGAGTTAAAATAGTGTTTACAGCTTATGGTGGTATCTTTAAAATCACAATTCAGCAGTGCAAAGTTCATTTTTAATACTATTAATAATGAATACTAAAGTAAAGTAGTCTTGTTTTGTGGAAAGTTTAGCAAAGTCTCACAAATATCCTGAATAATACTTATACTGAAGAATGTTTACAGGTATAAATGTCACTGTTTTATGAACAGAAATATGAATAATTACAGTTTATTAGTCTGGAGCAAATTTTAATATGTATATATAAAGATAAAATATAAATATTATATTAATTGTAATTATTCTGATAATATTAATATAAACATAATTTATTTTTTATTTTAAATTTTACACAGACGTGTTAGAATATCTCAGTGTCCTCTACTGGAGACCTGCCCTGTGTTCACACCCTTATTTAACACCAAATATGGACAGAAACTAATGAGTAGTTACAGTGACCTCTGCACTTACTGTTTACAGATCACACACACCAAACTGCTCAACATTTACCTACAAAAATCACCTGTCTGACCTCAGTTTTATAATATGATGTTTACAGTGTGATAGTGTGATGTTTACAGTGTGATGTTTACAATGTGATGGTGTGATGATTACAGTATGTTTACAATGTGATGTGTGATGTTTACAGTTTTATAGTACGATGTTTAACAGTGTGATGTTTAACAGTGTGATGGTGTGATGATTACAATGTGGTGTGATGTTTACAGTGTGATGTTTACAATGTGATGGTGTGATGATTACAGTATGTTTACAATGTGATGTGTGATGTTTACAGTTTTATAGTATGATGTTTAACAGTGTGATGTTTAACAGTGTGATGGTGTGATGATTACAATGTGGTGTGATGTTTACAGTGTGATAATGTGATGTATAAAGTGTGGTTATATGATGTTTACAGTGTGGTTATGTAATGTTTACAGTATGATGGTGTGATGTTTACAGTATGTTTACAATGTGACAGTGTGATGTTTACAATGTGATGGTGTGATGTTTACAGT
>BRDA01007203.1:896-31924 GCA_036984385.1 Crenuchus spilurus
GACTAACAGGTCTTTGAGGGCCAGAATGTTTGCTGATTGGCAGGTGTTCAAATACTTATTTGCAGCAGTAACACACAAATAAATTTTTTAAAAAACATACATTGTGATTTCTGGATTTTTTCTTTTAGATTATGTCTCTCACAATGGACTTGCACCTAAGATGAAAATTTCAGACCCCTCCATGATTTCTAAGTGGGAGAACTTGCAAATTCACAGGGTGTTCAAATACTTACTTTCCTCACTGTATGTTGCCCATTGTATAAGGTTCTTTAATGCCAGTTTAGAGAAAAATCAACCTTTTGTGTTACATTGTAGAATCATTATAATACAAATATAAGTATGAACTACTTATATATACTATGAATTGACTTATCAATGTGTCATTGACAAATCGAAATGCATTATTTGTAGCTATTGCTAGGTTGGACACACTTGGACAGATGCAGTGTAATCTGTATTAGCATTAGCATAGCACAAATTTGATATTGTATCCAATCTGTGTAGCTTCAGTTAGCTCCGAGAATATAGTCTAGATCAGTATTTTAACATTCCAAACTGGAAACCCAATATATTATTACGACTCTAACCTCCAACCTCAATTCATTACAGTAGAATTATTCTGCAAAGCTTGTTCGACCTAGCAACAGTAGCTATGAAAGAATGCATTTGTGGGTGGAGCATGGAAATGCTAAGAAAATACAGTGTTGGTCATTTAAACTACATGATTATGGAAATAATTTATTATAGTTGTCCAATACTTCTGTAAATAGGTTGGTCATGTCTCCATGTATGGAGGCAAGGCAATGAAAGACCCACCAGCCATCACAGTTTGGAAGAAAATTGTGGTCCACTCCCATTCATGCCTTAAATGCATTCAAAGATTCTTGACCAAACAGATATACATCACAGAGGTGTTGAGCCTGAGGTGGTACCTTATCTACAGAGGTCCCCTGGTGCCATATTCCAAAAGGACAATGTTACACCACATGTGGTACAGTGAGGTGGAGGGTTAATGGGGCTCCCACCTGGGACTGTGTGAAGACTGGTGCACCAGAACTTTGGGTATAGCAATCCAGTTTATCTTCATCTACATGCCAGACCTGTAGAAGTTTATATTTTCATCTATGGTGGAGACACCACATACCGATTGTTGTATTCTGCATGTATGCCATGCATCATAAGCTATCTGAAACATAAATAACACTTTGATATCTTGCTGTTGGCCAACAGAGTGAGGAACACAAGTGTAGGCCCACATACCGGCCTCATAATATTTAGTAAACATACTTTGGAAGAGTTGCTGAAGTAGGTATTAAAAGACAGTTTTGAGCATCCGAGACTCAAGCTGGACCTCTAGTGTTCCTCACAAAAAAACAAGACAGGAAAGTTTCTTTCTCTCGCTCCCTCTTTCTGTGCCGAGGCCCCTCCTGGTGGGAGGGATAACACCCCCCCTCCCTGTCAGACTTCAAAGAGGAGACTGAGCTCCCCCTGCATTCATCTGAGGCTAACAGCTTAACCACTGAGTTCAAACAGCGCACCCACGCCCTCAGAGCCGAGGAGCACTCACATAGAACACACACACACACACACACACACACACACACACACACACACACACAAAGCTAATCTATAACTACATTCTCAACATTACTCATAAACTCACAGAGCTAATCTATAACTAAAGAACCCAATCTTTCACACACATTTGCATAGTCTAACTCTACATGTCTACATACATGCCCACTCAAAAGTTTTGGGGGTCACCATTACATTGACCATTTAGATGACATCACATTTTATTTCTGTAGAAAACTCATTATTTTTGCTTTTTGGACACTATGTTCAGATCCACAAATACAGCTGCTCCAGTTACTCAGTCTCCTTTGGTAGAAGGGCGAGGTAGGACAGTGTCACTGCTTTTTAGCTCAGTTTTGGTGTCTCCCAAAAGTTGTTGACGTTGGTACAGCTGTTTACTCTCCAACAGAAGTTTAGCACATTTAATGCAAGGCACCATGGGATGTAAGAATTGTGGTTATGTGCTTTGAGCAGGCATTAGTACTATAGCATTTATTTCACTAATGTTGAACAACATTTTTCATTTCAAGGTCATACTCTAGTTGAAACATGTTTGCACTGGAACACTAGGAGATATTAGTCAGTAAACAACCTAAAATACAATAGGAGATATTAGTCCATAAGCAATGTCAGTAAACACTAATAATCACTAGAGTAGGAGACATAAATCCATAACCAACCTCAGTAAACACTATTAATTACTAACATATGAGATATTAGTCCATAAATAACCTCAATAAACACTATTAATCACTAAAATTTGAGATATTAGTTCATAACCAACAATAGTAAACATTATTAATCACTAGAACAGGAGATAATAACACATAAACAAGCTCAACATACACTATTAATCACTAGAATAGGAGACATTTGTCCATAAACAACTTCAATATAGAATACAGTAGGAGATATTAGCCCATAAACAATCTTAATCAACAGTATTAGTAACTAGAATAGGAGATATTAGTCCATAAACAATCTCAATAAACACTATTAATTACTAGAAAAGGAGATATTAGTTCATAAACAATCTCAGTAAACACTATTAATCACTAGAGCATGAGACATAAATTCATAACCAACCTCAATAAACACAATTAGTCACTAGGAGATATTAGTCTACAAACAAGCTCAATAAATTCCATTAATCACTAGAATATAAGATTGTGCAAGACTTTTTCAACTAGAACATGACTTTAAAAAGGTTTTCTTATTCAACATTAGCAAAATAAATGCTATAGCACTAATGCTAGCTCAAAGCAAATATCTAGGCTATTCTTACATCCCTTGATGCTTTGTCTGAAGAGAGTAAACTGTACTAAACCCTATAAACTCACTGTCAACAACTTGTGGGAGACACCAAAACTGAGCTAAAAAGTCCTACCCCACCCTTCCACAACAGAAGATTGAGTCTCTGGAGCAGCAGCATTTGTGGGGGGCAAAACATTTGCCCATGTCACATTGAATATTGATTTGTAATCGATATGTTTCATTCTTTTTTATATTGTATAAACATGCAGCAAAATGTTATTCAAGTTTCATCTACACTGCTAATATATATCAGTAATATTACTATTATAGAAACACTATTGTATTTGCTATACAGCAACCTCTGTGTTACTTGTGTGCAAACAAATTTCAGCTTAGCTCAACATGGCTTAGAAGTAGGGCAACTGCTTACTTTTTTAGTACACATCTCAAATGAAGATTATCAAAGTAAATGTTACACTAAGAGCATGCTGGGTTACTTTAACCAAAACCTCTGGGTTAGAGGATGACGAGTCAGATTCAGCAAGTCCTGGGTTAAATCTGCCACCACTGGCATTATCCTGAGCACTTTCTTTCAGTTCAGCTTCACTTCAGTTCAGTTTAACAGTCAGTGTTAGGATTAACTCCAGAAACGAGAATGTGAGAAAAGTCCATGGTGACTGATGCTCATTTGAGGCTATTGATGAAGCATTGGCCTACATGACGGCTTCATTACGTTACCTTGTTGTAATGCACAGCAAAGGTTTATTTTGGCCTTTATGTCTGTTCTGTTTGTGTTGCTACAAATGCAACTGCTCCACACAAATTCAAGAATTAAGAGTGTGTATGTGTGGACTTAAATGGTCATGTCATTTGATAAATGGTTAATTAGACTACCAGTCCAATAAGGTACTACGACTATGAAATTGTGTATGGCTACATACAAATTGGACTGTAGTATACTCCACAAACATCTGACTACAGTGGAGGGCACACCCTCTGCCCTAGATTTCCAACAACCCTCAGAAAAAAACGTCCTACAGCATCGCAAGCATGGCTGTAAGAAAGGCTGCAAAGAACACAGCTACTGGTAAAAAATCTGAAGATCTTTAAAAAGCTAAAAATGTGATTCATGTAAACTGTGCAATAGTGTGATGGAAATACAGTAGGTGAAACCAGTAGGAAAACTATGGTAGATATCACAGTAACTACACCATAACCTATACAAAAATATGTTTTCATAAGAACTTACTATTAGAAGGATAACTCAATGCAGTCAGGATATTTAGTTCTATTCAATACTTATATTTAAAAATTTACATGAAACACATGTTCTGAGCAAAAAACCACAAAGCTTTTAAATCAAAGAAACTGTATGGCAATACAAAGTTTGATATTTTAATAGAAAATTCATATTTTGTTGCAATTAACCTATTAAAAATGTAACCAAAAACATTCAAATGTGTACTCTTATGTAGTACCACATCAAAAAAAGTTAATAATTAATCATTATTAATTTAATAATATTAAAAAAACTTATTAATAAGTTAATAATTTCTAATTATAAAATCTAATTTTAAGTATGATGGTTATTCTAATCTAGTAGTGCATTTCAAAAATGTGAATATTCTGAAAAAGTTCATTATTGTTCATAATTTAATGCTAAAAGGTGAATTGTCACATTTTTATTCATTACATGTGACTTTCAAGCCTTTCAGAAATCCAGAATCTCAAATTATTAGTAAATTAATATTCAAACAGTATTAACATTAAAACAAAAAAGGCTTGAAATATGTCACTTTATATGTAATTAATATAAAATTGGAGATGCACTAACATTCGTTATACCTATACAGCTACATATCTGTCAGCATGGGTGCAGTACGAGGAGTCGGACGCAGCGGGATTCTAAGAAAATGTGACTTTATTTACACAAAAACAAGCATAAACGCTGTGGCTTGGCAGGGTAGACATCTACATTGACGGACAAACACTGTCACGCTTCAATGGCTTTTAAAGCAAACATAACAGGTACACAGGACTGAACAGAGACGAGATTCAGGTGAATTCAATAAAACATGACATGCAGGGGGCGAGGCCAGAGATGAAGCAGCGGATCACAATATCACTATAGTCCAGTCCTGGTTTTGGATATCCATCACAATAGACAATTCACTTCCAACACACCTGACTGACATTCAGGTGACTTCATTACTTGGATCAGGTGTGTTAGGTTAAGGTTGGAGCTAAAGGGTGGTAGATCTCCAGGACACCTCTGCTTTAGGCCAATCAGAATTGGGTTTCCCAATTGTTTTATTGAACACGCTGTCTACTAGTTAAGATGATCGTAAACTGTGACTGGAATGACATGTAAATGATCACACTTTGCTCTACAGTGAAGCAAAAGAATAGAATTGTATCAAGGCCACTTGATTGAGAATTTACCTACACTCTTGAGAATAAAGATTACTAAATGTTTCTTGCATTCTAATAAAAAAAACTTTAACCAGTATATTACCTATACATTTTTAGTTATTTTACACCAGTGGTCACCAACCCTGCTCCTGGAGATCTACCTTCCTAATGACTTTAACTTCAACCCTAATCAACCCCATCTGATCCACTGACATACTGCTTCTTCATTATCCAAATGAGGTGTGATAGAATTGGTTTGATGGAGAAACCTACTGGAAGGTAGATCTCCAAGAAAAAAAGGTTGGTGAATAATGCTTTACACTCACATCTCCAAAAGTGTACGTTACAAAAGTATCAAAAGTGAAATTTACAAAATGAATGAAAATAGGTTATTCTATGACATCAATCCGTCCCATTTTAGAATGTTCTCAACTCAGCCCAGGACAGCTAAAAACAATATTATATGGTTCTAAGACTGTTGTGTTTGGAAATCTGAAGACATTTGAAGAATAAGTAGCTGCAGTGCTACAGAATGTGAGCTCTAGTTCTGTAAACCAGGCAGAATTTCTCCAGGAACGGACTTGGAAAGTACCCGCTCCTTCCCAGCATCCACCCCTCTTCGTGAGCACGAGCATGTGGGTTCTATTAGCTTTTGCTGCAGTATTTGTTTATGGAGTGCTCTTGCGCACAGGCCCCTCCTCTGGAATTCCGGGTGTTCCAGATTTCCCGAACATGCTTCAGGAATTCTGTGACCTGATTCCCCAAACTGAGGCTTCTCGCTCTACAGACGTGTTAACAAAACTGATAGGAGTCTTCAAAAATATGAAAACATGAACTTTACTTCTCCCTAAGCAGAAAAAAATACATTTCTAGTCGATGTTGTCAGCTTGCAAAACAACAGGAAATGCCTCATTTGCTTTAGATGCACTAATGCCATATCAAGCAGTTTAGCTTTAAAATACATGAAATTGGGAAAAGGAAAATAATATAAGTCCTTTAAAGAGGGAAAATAGTAAAAGATGGTAAACATGGGAAACTACACTGAAATATGTCAACAAACATGACACCACCTTGTCTTTCTATCTATAACAAAAAGGATGTGAATGTATATTAGTGTTAGGTTCCTCCCAGCCTCACTTCTCTCTGAGTTTCAATGTGATGGTGACCGAGTGGACACCAGTAGAGGGAGTGCATTGCAGCAGGACGGTGATTACACACACACACACACACACACACACACACACACACACACACGCACACAGAGAGCTCACTCACCACTTCCTGAACCGTTTCCTCAGTACAGGGACACTCCCTACACCAGCAGCTAAGCCAGAGCAGAAAAGCTAGCACTCAGAATTAGCACCCAACAATTTCTCAACACATTTCTGATTTCCATGAGCATGTTTAGAGTTGGTTAGGAATTGAGGGAGCATGTGTTCTTTCTTATATGAAGCAGTGATAAATAATTACAAGCCTATGCTTCATAACATCCTAAACTGATCTGTTTGAGTAAAGCCTAAAGGATTCACATCCCACATTTTTCTTTTATTCTACTTATAACATTTGTGTAGATTAATATACCAAATTCCATTTCTAACCTCTCTTCATCCATCAGAGTTAACAAGCAGCTGCTGGTACTGTGTCTTTAAGACAACTGATATATGTAATTGACCTCTGTTCTGATTGGCTGCCCTATACTGAGTCGCAATCCAAAAACAGCTCAAGTTGAAACCTTCAAATTTTAATGTGAATGAGTTGGACTGTGCTGCTGTAGGGGATTATATTTATTAAACATTTTGTTTTTGTCACATAACAGCAGTGATTTCAAAACAGTTTTTGAAACTTTATTTTGACATGTGACAAAAAACTGTGAACTGCCCGTTATGGAACTTTAAGATTTAAGATTAACCAATTTTTGCCAATGTGATTTTCACAAAATGGAATTTGACCTCTGCATTTAACCCATTTGTGCAGTGAAACACACACACACTAGTGAACACTGTGAGAATTTGTGCCCGAAGCGGTGGGCAGCCCTTATCCACCGGCGCCCGGGGAGCAGTTAGGGGGTTAGGTGCCTTGCTCAAGGGCACTTCAGTCATGCCCTGTCTAGGAATCGAACCGGCGACCTTCTGGTCACAAGACCAGATCCTTACCACTAGGCCATGGCTGCCCCTTTGACCTCGTAAGACCATGTCAGGAGGTGATCTGAGATGCATATATGCTAGATGTTATGGCAGTGAAAATGGATCTGTCTCTCCAGGTCATAGAAAATAACCAAAACCCTACAAAAACCCTGCACAATACCAGCAAAACCCCACTCAGTAAAATTAAAACCCCACCCAATACAATCAAAACCGTATGCAATACTACTAAAACATGACTAAATGCAAGCAAAACCCTGCTAAGTACTACCAACACCCCTATCAAAAGTACCAAAACCCTGCCCAATACAACTAAAACCTCACCCAATACAACCAAAACACCATTTAATATAATCAAAACCCCACCTACTAAAACCACAACTCCACCCAATACAACCAAAACCATCTCAATAGAACCAAAACCTCACCCAAAACATTAAGGTAGACAAATTGTCACAATGTACATGATCCATGACCTTGGGAAGCATGGAGGACTCATACAGTTGGTCCCCAGATTAAACTAAATAGCCATTTGGACAAATTTGACACTGCTGTTCAAAGTAAATTACAAAAAAACTAAAGAAACAGAATAAATATCAACACAACTCTTGGCAAATGGCTCAAAAATGTGCTTATAATACCAACAGAAAATAAAAAACATGAGGAACACTTACTGGAAGGCAACAATGATAAAAGTGGACAAGCACAAGTCATCTGTCCTTATTTTAATGAGCTCTTATTTTGATCAAACTCTGGGAGACCTACCAGCCTAACAGTTATTTTTATATGGCGACCCACATAGCAGTCAAATTTCAAAGTAATTAACCAAGACACTGTTGAGTACCAAGTAAAAATGCATGTGGTTAATATCTTATCAGGGTGCAATTCACATACTAACCTTAACGAAACAACCAGATGTAAACAGTGACTATGTTCACATACTACATAAAACTCTCACTTAAATTTTCCGTGATACAGGACCAAGTCCAAATCAACTTGCGTTTTAAAAAATCACACTGTGCAGTAATACAGCAAAAGCGTGGTACAGCATACATTAGCATTATTCTTAACAGCCTACACAAAGGCGATCCGTTTCGCAAATGTCAGGCAGAAAATGACTAAGAGGACTGATAAAAACGGTCTTTCTGAAATTAATTTTTTTCCCTCTCTCCCTTGTTGATTTGAAATATGCCATCATGGACACTCTAATTTGGCAAGTCTGACGCTGTTTGGAGTGTAGTGTTGGAGCTAATAACCTACTCCACACATGCTATGGACATCAGAGGGAAACGAGCCCTCTGCAGGAGAGCAAAAACAGAAGAAAACAGACGAGAGGAGGAGCAGTGGCGTTTACACTCATCACTGTCATGACGCAAAAGACCTCAAAAATGATGAAAACATGAATCCCCCTTATGACCAAACCATCTATTCATTAGAAACAGGTGAAATGTGCTAAGGCTTTGTTGTTTGGTGCTTTGGTGTTGGCCACATAGATGTGTTTTTGTGTGTGATGGGCTTGACTAAGTTTATTAGTCGCTGCCAGCAAACTAAAGACTCCTGTGCACTCGGGCCCGAGTGGGTGGAGGAGGACCAAATGTTCCCAGTCATGGAAAACATGAACATTTTGACGTTGTGCGACATCTGGGAGGTCAACTATGTGGATTTTTAACTAGCATTTTTTTTATGAAAACAAGCCAATAATTTACTGACGTAACTCAATTACCACAAAGGACACTAATGCAATATAACAGTTTTAATATAAGTACTACTAGTATAGGAACATATATATATATATATATATTTGAAAATACTACACAATGTTGTAAAAGTATGATACAGCACTATGGAAAGTGCATACTTTCTTATAGCCTAGCATTACTCTTCTTTTAATAAGGTTGTGTTTAGAAATAATGACATTATTTATCTTATGTTACACAGAACAATCAAAAAGAAAAAGTTGAAATGGGAACATATTTTTCAGTGAGGCTGCTGAAGGACATTCTTAAAAGAGATGGTTCTTCAAGGGTTGTTTATTAAAGAAAATATGGTGCTATATAGAACCATGAACACTCAAAGAACCCTTAATATGGATGAAAGGTTTGTTGCATGGTGAAAGTGTTGCAGATGGATTCTTTGAGAGCTCATGGTTCTATATAGAACCATATTCTTTACTAAAGAACCTTGAAGAACCATATTTTTAAGAGTGCAATTTATATTCATAAAGAATCTGTGCTTAGTATTAGTTAGTTTAGCCAGTTTAATAAACTAATTTTTGCTCTTATCCTCTCATCGTCCTTACATAAGCCATACTGTTAACTATAGTAGCTAAGCTGTATACAGACTTGGTTTACTTGTTATTAAACTGAAAAATATCTATCAAAAAATATATACATTTACATGATTCAACCTTGCAAACAGGCTGCACATAAACCAGTTCCAGCATACGACAATTCTGCAAATGAACAGAGCAACTGGGTTGACTTGTTTTATTTGTGTGCAGCCGCTTTGCACACGTGAACCATGAACTATTTATTTCATAGTATATGACTACATACTGTTATACCTATAATGAGTGCTGAGACGAGAGTTCAAGCTATGAAGGCCTTAAATTTAAAGCTCTGCTGTACAGAGAGATACAGCTCCCTCTTTCTTCCACTCTCCAGATCTCTCCCAATTATCCTCCCTACCCGACCCACAGGACCCACACTCTCCTCCACCCCACCCTGCAGTCCCCACCCCCACCAAACACACCCTCAATCCGGGCCAGCAGATGAGTCTCGACAGGTCACAGGAAGTCGAAATTCCAGTTCAGCTCCAAACCTATGTGAACGGAGCTGAGAGAGAGAGAGAGAGAGAGAGAGAGAGAGAGAGAGAGAGAGAGAGAGATTATGCGTAAGAAGGAAAAGGAAAGCATGTGTGTTTGTGTGTGTGTGTGTGTGTGTGTCGGAAAGAGTATGTGTGGTGGGGGAGACAGAGGAGAGAGATAAAGAGACAGCAATAAAGAGAGAGACAGAGGAATATATATATATATATATATATTTTATATAAAGAGAGAGAGCAAGAGATTGAATGAGAGAGGTATAGAGAGAGAATGTGTGAGAGAGAGAGCTGTAGAGAGAATGAGATAGAGAGTTAGAGAAAGAATGAGAGAGGTAGAGAGCGTAGAGAGAGGCTGGGAGAATGTGAGAGGTAGAGAGAATGTGTGAAAGAGATGTTGAGGGAATGAGAGAGAGGTAGAAAAGAGAATGAGAGAGAGGTAGAGAGAGAATGAAAGAGGTAAAGAGAGAATGAGAGTGAGAAGTAGAGAGAAAGAGAGAAAATAAAATTGGTAAAGAAAGAATGAGAGGTAGAAAGAATGAGAGAGTGAGGTAGAAAGAGAGAGGTAGAGAATGAGAGAGGTAGAGAGAGATGGAGATATCATGAATGAGATATTTAGAGAGAGAGGTAGAGAATGAGAGAGAGAGGTAGAAAGAGAGAATGAGAGAGAAAGGTAGAGAGAATTAGAGGTAGAAAGAATGAGAGGTAGACAGAAAGAATGAGAGGTAAAGAGACGTAGAGACGCTGAGAGAAGTAAAGAAAGGTAGTGAGAGGGAGAGAGAGAGAGAGAGAGAGAGAGAGAGAGAGAGAGAGAGAGAGAGAGAGAGAGAGAGAATGCGAGAGGTAAAGACAGAATGACAGAAAATGAGAGAGGTAGAGATGGAGGCAAAGAGAGGCAGAGAGAGAGAATGAGAGAGAGGAGTAGAGAGTCTATAGAGTATAGAGTAGAGAGAATGTCTGTGTTTAAAAGATACCTAGATTAAGTGTAAAACGTGCTGTCAAGCTGTTTTTACCTCAGTAAATATATTTTTTCTTATAAATATCCTGCCCGGACTACTGACAAACACTTCTTCTATCTCTCTGACTGTATGATTAAAGTTGTTAAACTGTTGTTGTTTGTAGTAAACAGGACTCTCTGACCACAGGAAGACCAGTAACGGCTGCCATGGAAACCGGTCTCGCCCGAGGGGGAGCGTGGAGGTCAAGCCGAGTGGTTGCCGTGGAAACCGATGGAGCGCGGAGCCTCGCCCCCTCTCGTCATTTGGGCCAATCGAGGAAGAAGTCGATGGCTTTTAATTGGCTGGAATTCAGCAGCTGGGGGGCTCGACCCCGCCCCTCCCCCTCACGGCTCGCGTTCTTAAAGGGGAAATAAATTAGCCTGTTTTTTTTTTTTTGAACCGGTGAGGAAAAAGTGATTCAGACAAACGTATAAAACGCCTTTTCGTTTCGATTTTATGGCATCTGAAAAACACCGGGAAAGCTCTGCTACCGTATTTTATGTAACTATAAAAAAATGTTTTACCATAGAAAAAGATTTTTTCCCTTACCATTGAAAAATACCGTTAAAAACAGCACCTAAAAATAAACGAAGGGTCGATGTGAGAAGGGCAACATTGGTTTTAAAAATGTTTAGCTGCAGCCTAGTCCTTATTACAACCGTAACTAAAATCGTTTTTAAACGTTTTAAACGATAGTTTTACCATTTTGACATTTTATACTATATAAACTTCATTAACAATTATTTAAACATTTCTTATATGATTATGTATCTAATTAATAATTTGCTAAGCTAACGGCATCACACTCAAGCGGCGGCGAGTGAAAAAATACTATAAAAAAGCAGCGACGCCGTTAAAAACACGTTAAAAAAGCATCCGTACAGAAGCAGCTTACCGTGCAGAGCACCATCACACCAGACTGAGAGCTAAGCGAGCTTACCGGACCACAAACCAGAAAAAAACAACACATCAATGCACAGATTTACAAACAACGGCACCAAAATGCGCTTTTTACAGCGACTGTCCTGTCCAGCCACGCCGTGCTGAGAAGAGGGCTACTGCGGTCCAGGACGTACGGTGGCGTACGACTGTGAAGTTGAGTGTTGCGATTTATGTTCAACTTGATTACTTTGCCTTTAAGTTCACAAGGCATCTGTCTGCCAAGCAGAGGAAGCTCCGCCCTCATATTTCACCCACTGGCCCTCCTGCCATCGGAATGCCTTAAGAGTGTCCTGGGCAACGAGCAGCACACTGCAAATCCCACAATTCTCCTTTGATGAGAAGTATCCCCCGCTGCACATCCTCGCAGAGCGGGGAATGTAGTCTTTGGGACTTACTTGAAAGCGGAAGCAGCGTTGAGTGACTCGTTTAGACTTCAGAAATGACAGCAAATTCAAACGCAATATTATGTCATATACAGAAGAAATTTTACACTACACTTAAAAGAAATGGTTCTTCAAGGCTTCTTTAGTAAAGAAAATTGTTCTACATAGAACCGTGAACACTTAATGAACCCAAAGTGTTGTTTGCATGATAAAGAATGTATTGTAGATTGTTCTATACAGAACCTTAGTTAAAATGGTTCTATATAGCACCAGAAAGGGTTCTGCAATTGATACAATGTCAAGCTTGTAATAGTAGAGGAACCCTTTTTGGTGCTATATGGAACCATCTACAGCACATTCTTCATCAATCTGAAAAACAACTTTAGCATGAAAAGAACCCTTTGTGTTCATGGTTCTATGTATAACCATTTTCTTTACTAAATAACCCTTAAAGAACCATCTCTTTTAAGAGTCACATTTTCTTTTTTTAATGTCATATAACATTATGAGTATTGAGTGTCCCAAGCAATTCATACTACATTGCTAACCATAATTTTATATCTGTCTCGCCCCGAGTGGCTCAGCGGGCAAAGACGCTGCCACTATGACCCGAGGATTGCGAGTTCGAATCCCGGTCATGCTGTTTGCCGTCAATAGCCGGGGCCCAAGAGAGCAAAAAAAAATTGGCTCTCTCTGGGTGGGTAGATGGCACTCCCACTCTCCCCATCACTTTCACGTTGCAATGTCCGCTGGCTCAGGCGTCTACTGATTGGTCTAATCGGAGCTGGGGACCCTGTGTGCCTTCCTCCGAGCACGTTTGGCTCTCCAGTGACGGTGTATCAGCGATGGTTCGAAAAAGAAGCGGTGGCTGCATCACACGCAACGGAGGAGGCTTGTGCTTGCCTGCACCCTCCTACATTGCAAAGTGGTGGGGAGAGGCCTAACGGAAGGGATGGGTTAATTGGCTACGACTACATTGGGAAGGGGATAAAACTGGCAAAAAAAAATAATATCTGTCTTGTCTCTTCATTTTTTATCTTTTTTCACATTTTACATTCTGTGAAAAGTTCATAATAAAAGGACCAATAGAAGTGTGACAGAATTGCGTGAAGAATATTTTTTTCCTTCCTATGTAAAGTTACCATTTTGGACATACAATACAACAACAATATATTAGCTGAGAGACGATCTATTTCACAAGAGACATAGCAGTGATGATAAGATTCACTTGTTTGCATATTGTGCACTGGTCTAAAAGTACTGCGTCAGTGATGCGGTTAGAATACATGTTCAAATGCTTGTGGACACCCTTTCTGATGAATGCATTCAGCTACTAAGTTACACCCATTTCTGAACATGTCTGGCCCATTTACAGAGTACTGTCAGTAGAATACGACTCTCCGCAACTGATAAACATGAAACTATTGGCACTATGTTTAATGCCAGGTATGGACTAGGAGGGTATAAAGCCCCCCAGCATTAAACAGTGGAACTGTGTTCTTTGGCACGATGGAGCTAAAATACGTTTGGGATGAGTTAGGGGAGTTGGAGTTGATGTGGGGTGCTGAACAGTTACTTCAACAAAAGCAGGATAAACTCTTTTTAATACCCTTTCAATAGAAAAGAGCATGTGTCCTAATACTTTTGTTCATATAGTGTAGCTGAAACTGAGTTGTGTCAGCAGAACATTCACAGAGAGTGAAAAGATGAAATTACTTATTGGGTTTGTTACCACATTACTATTAAATACATGTAATGTACTGTCACTGCTATGATTGGTGTGCTTTATATTTACTTGCCAACATTCGTTAAATGCACATTAGGTAGATTTTCAATAGAAAATATGAAAAAACTAATACTGCAAGCCTTTACAGAATACTGCATAGTGTTCTTCTATGCACCAGGAAAATTTAGTCCATGAGTCATCTGGCGTACAGCCACACGGCCAGCAGAGAACCAGTAATATATGATGTACAAGTAAAAGACTAAGTATTACTTATTGTATATTTAAATCTAAAGTAAGCTTGAAGCTTGGAAACATTAAGCTTTAGGTGCTGCAATCTTGTATGGATGTAAGAGAATATTGAATACAGTGACTTCAGTGAGGTTTTTACTATATTCTTAACATAATAACCACCACAAAGAATTTAGTATGGGTTCTTACAGTAATGTATTGTGTTTAATAGATGACGGCAATCACAAATCCAGTTTTCATTAGTTCATTAGTTCATTAGTTCAAATTCATTAGTGGTACTATTTTGTGGACACTGCTTCATGAACATATTAATGGACACTGCTTTATTCCTTCAGTAGAAGTGCTGAACTGCACCACAACCATCAATTTAGTGCTAAATCAAAACATATTTCACATAATAGCCTCAAATGTTTGTAGGAATTAAGTGAACATGATATGTATTCAGACATTTTGACAACTTTGCCTTGTTTTATTTTAAAAACTAGAGCACCCTACCAAGCAATCCCAGACATTAGACTGGTTTCCGAAAAACTGGAATGTTTGATTTTGACATTTTCATCTGTTTAAACTGTCCTGGAGTGGTTTTCTTTATTCATATGGCTCTAGAATGCCCTCACCTATTCCCAACAAGTCAAAACATTTTTGGCATAAAATAAAAAAATGCTAACATGCTACAATGCTAATATTTTTGTTCTTTGTTGGATTAGTGTGGTCTTTTAAAAGCATTTGGTCTAAAACACTGCTGAGGTCTAACATTGCCAGGGTTACACGCTACAAATTCAATGGTCTTATATGACTGTTAAAAGTCAGAATGTACAAGAGGATGTCAAAACAAAATCTATGTCAGACTGAGCAATATCATGTTTTTTAAGTTTGGCTGTGCAATAAAGATTCTCTTAGGAGAGACTGTAGATAACTGTGTCAACCTACATCAGTGAGTGTGTCCACAAGTAAAACATTGAGTAAACTGCAAACTCACTGACCATTGTGCATGTACACGCAGATGAATTTGAGCTCCTCTATTATCCCATCCATACACTCACTACGGGACAGTGAGCACACAACTACGGTGCCCAGGGAGCAGTTGGGTGTCAGCTACCTGGCTCAAGGACACTTTAGTCATGTCCTGCTGGTTCAGGGGACCAATCCAGTGACTTTTGAGGCCCAAGGCCGCTTCTCAGGGCCAGCCAGCCATTGACTCAGGTTTAGCGACTTGTGCCCGGAAGGTTGCCGGTTTAATACATTGACAAGTCTGAAGTGCCCTCACCTAACGCCAAACCACTCCGGTGTGCCATGAATAAAGCTTCCCACCACTCTGGGAAAGTGTGCTCACTGGCCCCTAGTGTGTGTGTTTCATTGCACAGAAGGGTTAAATGCAGAGGTCAAATTCCTCTATGTGCAAGCACATTGGTCAATGAGTGTGCACTAAGCTTTATCATGTTATTGCTGCCTCCTAACAGAAAACATAAAAAAAGTTTACCTGCTGTTTGCTCTTATTTGGTTTTATGTGAAAGTCACAAACAGCAATTCTGGTGATTTTGTATTGTTATAAGATGGTCATCAAATTAAGTTGTGTGACTTCTTTTGACCAATCGCTGCTTGGAGTTACTTCCAGCTACACCCATACATCTTGTTCGGCAGCAGGTACAATGGCAGAGCTAACTAAACTGGATCACATGGCAGTAAAAATGACAATACAAAGTGTGATCATGGCCATACTGCACCAAACAAGACACCATTAGTAAAATGTAACAGACAATGTGCCTGAATTCATATGGACGTTTCATAATTCTCAAAATGCCCACCAGACCTTGTATTTGCTGTGATTAAAAAATGAGAGGTAAGTGTAAGTGTCCCATTGGGCCAGCAAACACAAGGATTAGAAAGGGAGAGTCCACAGACACAAACCTGTTAAAAGAGCATTACAGCAAGCACAATGCACTGAAGCTTTGACTGGACCCGTCAAGACTGAGCAGATTCTTTTCTGGGCCTCTTCCAGGACTGAGGGCTGAAATCAAAGGTGAGTGGAATAGAGGTCAGATGGGTAAACTGAAGACACAGACAAGAACAGTAATTCTTTATAACAAAGCTAGATTTAGAAGTTTCTACAGGCCCCACTCTAAGGATGCGGCTTTTTTCTTTTACTGCATAGTGGGATACTTTACATTCATTCACAACCTTCTCTCTCCTTACTTCAGTTGAGACTAACATATCCTTGAATGAATTTGCTTCATGATATCATGAGAGACAGATGAATAGATTTAATAGTATTTTCTTAAACATGAGGTCTATTATTTAGTTATTAAACCTAAATAACATGGATAGATTATCAGGTGCTAGTCTGCTACAAGCGACGACAGACAGAGGGAATTGGAGTCATTGGCATAGCTAGGATCTTATGAGCTCCACTACAAAAACATCAATGATCCCAAACAAGAATGAACCTCAAAACATTAAAAAAAGGAATGTAATGTTCTTATGTACTTGCCATTACTATGCCTCAGCCTATATTGGTGCTCCAATATAAGCTAATGGTCAATGCACTTTATTAACTATTGGCAGATACCCATAAGTGGTAGATGGAAAACTGTGCAACATTATAAGGGGTCAGGCTCCCTCTATGCTGCTAGCCCTGATGCAATTGCCTTGCCTGCATGACTGGTAGTTCACAACCCATCCACAAGGATTCAGAAGAAGAGTGCTGAGGCTAGCTAAGTGATGCTGGCAACTAGCACCACTGAAACTGAACCTGAAGCTATTGCAACAGAGCAGAGAAGATTTTCTGTAGACTTCAGGTGAGAAATGACAGAACTTTGGCTACAAAGCAGCATTGTTCTAACACAATACGGTCGGAACACACCTAGAAGAGTCAATCAGACAGAAACTGAGAGGGAGCAGGGATCTTGCCGGTGAAACTTTGAAAGACTGCCTCATGAATCTTAAAGGCTGTGTTCACACTTGATTTGAGAAGTGTAAATGGCCCCGCCCACTATTATTACCAAGTGTTACTTGAAACATTACAGTAAATCCTATGTAAATGTCTTCAACCTAGTTTAATAGAGCGTTTTCATCAATGCTGTTGATTTTTAATCGTTTTTCAAAAATCATCCACTAATTTTGGCTGTCTTGAGTATTATGGCAGGGTGGGGTGGAGTTGAGGAATGGGACAGAGGTGCCATATGTAAATCCCTGGAGCAGTTCTGGGGTTCATTGTCTTGTGCAATGCCACACCACAAGGGTGACAGAATGTAGTTTCTGTCAAGGCAACAGAAACAGTGGTCTTCACTAAAGAATAGAACATATATCCTTCTCGCTTCACTAGGTACTGCTTGTTGGTATAAAAGCCAGACAGTCATTTTGCTAGAGAATTAAAAATAATTTTGTAATTACATAGTATATTACACCCTAATTATGTTAAGCTTCAATTTTACATTCTGTATCAACAGCTCTCAACTTTTCCATTTGTTTTAATGTCAAGAAATGACAAAAAATGGAAAGACAGCACAAATTAAGTATTTGTTATATATTCAGTGACATTTAAAAAAATAACTTCAGCTTATAACAAAGCTCCATTTTTATTTATGCATACGAATATTGTACAAAATGAAAGTTAAGAACACTCAATTTTAACAAAATTTCAATGAGTTATGAGTACATAAATACTAATATTGTATTACATGCTTTTGTTCCCACCAGTGATACATTAGCATGAGTCTAGAGTTTAAGGGGTTAATTTTAAAAAGCAGGTCCATACTACCAACACATACTTGAAAGAGCTATTCTCCATAAGCTATTACACAAAGTCATTACAAGCACCAACTGTCTTACTGTCTTAGCCACTGCATAACATGAGTGCAGTCGTGAGGAACCTCCAGAAATGCCACATTCAACCTGGATGTATTTCTGGTTACCATTAGGCCTACAACATGCTTCTATCATGATGTACCTTTGTTTTTTCTCAAATGAAAACAGTACTCCTCTAGTTCTGGCTTTTAACACCTCAGTGTGTAACTAAAGCAGATCACACTTCTCTTCCCTTCTCTTTTCTTTCTTGTCCTGTTCTTTTGTGTGCACATATTCACCTAACGAATCACCATCCCATTGCCTTATCACCATTCCAGTTTGGTCTGAGATGGTTCCCCTCACATGCGTATTGATTTCTTCCCTCGCAATGCATAGCTAAGAGATGGGTGCTCCTGATCGTAGGCATTGTTAAGATGCAGAGCTGGTAGCTCCAGCACTTTGCCTGTGGTTGCACACTGGAGATCTGAAAGGGGGGAGAGAGAGAGGGAGGGAGAGAGAGAGAGAGAGAGAGAGAGAGAGAGAGAGAGAGAGAGAGAGAGAGAGAGAGAGAGAGAGAGAGAGAGAGAGCATTTCACATGATCTGCTGGATCTGCATGATTCACCCACTAATGCTGGAGAGGTTTCATTACAGCACCAAAGCAATGGTAGAAAAAGCCGTACAGTGACAAGTCTTTAATGTTTTTATGTTTATTGGGATCTGTCATATTTATAAAATCAATGGGCTTCATTCACTGACCATTAAGTAATTTCTTCTCAAAACCCACTTTCACAGTTGTCACAAAGATTCTGGCGTTCAATAATGTTTGCTGATTTGGGATTTGCTCAATTTACAAGAAGATGGGATCCATCATTTTACGGCTGTGTGGTTTAAACCCACATTATAAATCTGACCTAAACTTTTTATTTGAACAATTCTCAATAATTAAGATTAATGCCGGAGTTATAAGCATAAAGTAATAAAGGGGTTAATTTTAATACAGTTGAAAATTATTAAGTTAAACTTTACTTTAATTACACTTTACTGTGATTTATATTATGGCTTTATATTTTGATTAATATTACATTGTTGTCTCTTATGGCAATATCTGTAATTTCAAACATGTTTTGTTGTTGAGTGGGCTGGTCCTGTGATTCAAAGTGAGTATATTGTTTTTCCAAGCTAATATTTGATAGTCTTTGTTGATAAATATGGCTAACTCTACTGCACTAGCTAGCTAGCTTTGTTTATGTCATGTCTGCATGTTCATGTTGTCTATGCTAACAACCAAAATTAGTCATTTTTGTACTAAGGCATCTTTTAAAAAGTTTATTTGTGTTTGTAATTTAATTAATCACTTTTTGTTTTAATATTGATACTGTGTGGATAGTAATTTACTCAAACTTGAAAAAAATATTCTAATAATATTATAGATTTTAATATTATAATATTATATTCTGGATTTTCATGAGCTATAGGCCAAATGTATCAACATTAAAACAACAAAAAGGCCTCCAATGTCACTTTACATGTAAATGTATAAAATATGAGTCTGCCTTTTTTAATTAAATGATGAACAATAAACTTTTTCATTATATTCTTATTTTCGCACTGTATAGCATCAGAAAATATAAATAAGCAATAGATTTAAGGACTAATTTCAGAAAGTGAAGTTAAACTCAGTACAGTACAGTACTGTACTTTACTAGTAGTGCAGAACTGAGCTAAAGCTAAGTGCTAAAGTATAAGAAAGTAAGAGGTGAACGATATGTTCACCACAAACAGGACACTTTAACTTCTATTTTATATCACTTAATTGAATTTTAGCTTAAAATTTTAGTTTAAACATCGATTAAACCCTATCATACCCAACATGTGTGCTGGAAGAGACAAACCGGGTCCTCAACCGCCTCAGCGCCTCATGAGAACATTCCAGTTTGCTAAAGTCAGTTTGGAATTTGAATAGCACAGAAGAACCGCCTCGCTCTGATAGGCCGGAATGAGTGCGGGTGGGTGGGACTAGCTTGCCACTCACGAGTGCCTTCGCGCGCCGATTGGAATGCGGCGCGGTGGGCGGGGAACGGCGTGGCAGTATAAATACCGAAGCTGGGGGTTTGAAGCTAAATGCTCGCTGGCGCCTTTCGCTCGCAGTGAAGCGACGAGCGGACGGTTCAATGTTTCTCCACGCAGGAGCGCAGTACTCAAGCCACTCGCGATTTCGACTGAGCTGAGCGCCCTTTCCTATCCTTTAGGAGTAAGGAGGAGAAGAAGCAGACGTCCGAGACGATGATCAGCACGGCGGAGTGCGCGGTGGACGCGCAGAGTCTGATCTCCATTTCCCTGCGGAAGATCCACAACTCGCGGACGCAGCGCGGCGGCATCAAGCTGCACAAGAACCTGCTGGTGTCGTACGTGCTGAGGAACGCGCGGCAGGTTTACATGAACGAGAAGTACGCCGAGATCTACCGCATGCAGCAGTACGAGGAGGTGATGACCGTGTGCAACGAGATCCAGGAGCTCGACCCGCTCGACGTGGTGGGAGCCTCCGACGAGTGCGAGGAAGCGGGGGGAGTAGTCTCGGTGTCCGAGCAGCAGCAGTGCTTCGCCGGCGCGGCCGCCACCTCAACGCACGAAGCGCAAGGGTGCAAACCCACGTCCGAACCGCTGTTCTACCGGAGCTGCTGCGCGGAGCCTTCGTACCCACCTCCGACGCCGTGCCACGACTTCTTCTCGCCGGCGCACTGCAACAAGACGACCGTGCTCGACCTGGACACGCACGTCGTCACCACGGTGGAAAACGGCTGCTTGCACCAGGACTGTTGCACGCCGTGTGGCGGCGGCGGCAGCACCAGCCCGGGCAAGAAGCGCAAAGTGTCGGACTACAGCAGCAGCGGCGGCTGCTGCTATTACACGCCCGAGCTGGAGCTGTTGGACGTTTCGGGGGAGCCTGCGCCGTGCAAGCGAGCCAAGCTCGTCGAGGACTGCTGCTCGGACTGTTTGGACACGTCCAACATCTCCAACCTGATCTCTATATTCGGCTCCGGCTTCTCGGGGCTCGTGAGCAGACACGCGGACTTGGAGCAGGCGTTCAACGGCCAGTTCTGTAGTAAACAGGCGCTGGCGAGCTTAGGCGCCTGGACGAGAGCCATCGTAGCTTTTTGACCCCGTGTGCGGTGGAAAAAACACAAATCCGGACTCAAACAAAACGCTTTATGAAATTGTACAAACGTCTAAGACACAAATCGAGTTTATTTTTGCAGCGAGATGTTATTTAAAGGTGTTTTTCGTTGTTTTGTTTGGTTGGAGAGGAGTGAGGGAGTTTGGAGTGGTTTGTAGCCTCAGTTAGCTACCACTCGTCCTTTTCATCTAAACTATGTTGACAGGATTTTAAAACGGTTAAACTTTACTGAAATCTTAACGAAGTTGAATTTCGTTGCCTTAAAGCCCCACACAGAGAAAAACGAGGCTAACGTTAGCAAGTCTGAATGTGTTTACTAGTGGATTGTTTTTTTTTTTGCAGCTTCACAAGGAACTTTTCACCAAGATGTCCTGTAAAATGTAAAGTAACATGCCATGTTTGACAGCAGAAATCAGCCTAAAACTGCACGTTTTCAGTCTAAATAAAACTAGTGCACCTCCAAAAATATTTAATTCAGCTAACATAAAGTGACATTTTAAATCCTTTTTAGTTTTGCTGTTGATTAGCATGACTTTAGCTCATGCTAGCATGATTAGCTCATGAAATTATTAAAATATCAACATTAAAACAAATGTTTGAAATGTCACAAACTTTTAAAAATCCACTTTTTCACCAGATTCTGTTTTTTGGAGGTGTACTAGCCTCTGTTCTTAGGCTACATGGACCATTTTAGCTCAGAGGACTGGCATACTTCTGACTACATCTTTCTAATATCAAGGCAATCGTGTAGGCTAATGAAGGTGCAATATTCCCTACTTTTCTGTCTGGTTTGTGGCTTGGTGCGTTTTGTTGACTGCACTGACTGACTTTACAGCACCAGTTTCCCCTTTTCAGTGTGTTTGTAGTCCACCTATGCCAGTCACCTCATCACATTCAACGTTGCGGGCCATTCATTAACACTACAACTCCCAGAATGCACCACAACTTAATCAACCAGGTCTTGTTTTTGGTTGACCATTTGGTCTCCAGTTAGCATTTCCCTCCGTTTTACTCAAAAAAAAAGTTTGATTAAGCCTTCACAGTAATTCATGATGCCCAGCATTTGCTTGGTTTTGTGGGTTTGATTTTATTTTCTACAATGTTAGACCTTTTGTTCTAAAAAGGCAATCTCATAAGTTAGCCATAAGTCCTCACATTATATAAGCACTATGTGTACTGAATTAAAAGAACGTTTTCAGACGTACTCTCCATATTTTGTTGGTATTCTTGTATTTTTGTGCATATTAAATTGTATATCACCGGGTAAAACTGTTTTAGAAAGTATTTGTTTAAAATTTATAACCTTAATAAAAAATGAAATGAATTTCTGACTTGGATTTCTTCTTTCTTACACACTTTTAGGCCATCTCACTGCCAGTGCTCAAAGAGAAACGATGAGCAGTTTACATGGGTCTGTAGACTCAAATGAATGAGCAAAAACTACTTTTAAACATAATAAATGTTAGAACAAAGTTACAGCACATTATGAAGGCTGTGGCCTACATCTATTATGCTAATTGTGTAATTTTGCACAGTTGAACAGTGCAAATTCCTTCTTTTAGCATCAATCTAGTGATATATGGTTGAACTTTTAAATAGGTAGCAGTCATTCTAAGCACTTTTAATCAATAAATTACATTTATAATGCATTAGTACACACTTCTAATGAGATTTGTGCCATTGGAACACAAACCCAGCACTGGACTTCAGTGTATTTACTTACTGTAGTTTCTAAACAGTGCAGAACTAGGCCCTGTTTGTCATAAAAAAGCAAATGCATCAGTGCAGAAATGGCCATTAATGTGCTATTTTGCACACTTTTTGCATTGCATGCTACACTTTTTCAAAGCAGTGAGCCAGGCACTGTTGCAAAAAATGAAGAAAAAAACCCAGGCTGTGTTATCTCTGCTGTGTGCCACATGGTGGTGTTCTTCAAAATCGATGAATGGAGGTATTAGAGCGCCTATGGAGCGGCACCTCAGGCTGACCTCGGATCCGTTTGCTCCCCCAATAACCACCCCCACCCCCTCCTCCATCCTCCACCCTCCCTCCTCCTGCATCTCCAGCTGAAAGCTCTCAATTTGAGCTGCTGCAGGAGCACAGAGGCTGCGCACACTCCGGCTAGGCTAATATAGTAATTACGTACTTAAATAATGCAGGTAAATAGACGAAGGAGTTTCTAGACGTGTTAGTCGAATCTCTCCGTTCCACCTTAAATGGTGCAGCAGTAACATTATGTGCTCACTGTTTAAGGTGGAACGGAGAGATTCATTGGGAATAAGAAGCTAACTTCAGCTTCGTGGTAAATGCGACAATACTCGCATAAACAAAGGTGTTTAGACTTTAAACCAGACAGAAACTGTTGTGCTGATTTTAAACGGGGTGAATGTTTTGACACTGTCGTAGCATCTGGCAGGGTTACGTTTTGGGGGGGAAAAAGGGGGACATTATAATGACGTAATGACTTATTACGCAGGGTAAGGTACGATACAGCGTGTATAGACGTCTAACGTTCCGTAACAAACACTCACGTCCGCACTTGAGTGTATTGGAAGCTATTTCCAGATTTTTTCGATGAGTTTTAATGATGTTTTCCGCATTTTTTTGAGTAAAAACGTTCTCCTCATGCTTACGTTCAGCCATGTGTGGCGAGCTCCCCCCCGTGGCCAGAGACGGAACTGCGTCACACTCCCAACACCCCTATAAGTGTTATTTACTACGAGCTTTTAAAGCTTTATAACATAAAAACTCATTGTAAGCGTGTTAAATCGTTGATTTGATCCCTTTGCCGACATCCTGTGGTTAAAACCTTGCTATCCAAAGGAGAAATGAAGCAAATCTCTATTGTATTAAGAAACAAAGTAGATATTTGCTTTAGTGAGAAATAGATCTGTACTGAACAATCCGCTTTACCTAGAAATGGAGAAATAAAGCAGATGTGTACATTGCATAAATGAATGTTCGCTGATTTCTGAATGCTTTCCCCTAAATCTCCCTTAGGAGAAAAAGAGGAGAAAAATCAACAGCATACAATTGTAAGAGCTTTCAAAAACAAGTGAGAAAAGCATGAGAGCTCCTACAGTGTGAGCTTGCTTAAATATTTCTAAGTTCTAAAGGATATGATGTGATTGTACACTTTTCTAACGCAGATATTACTCAGCTGAGACTAGGATGAAATATGTCCGTCTTGACTTCTGAGACAATATTTTGATCAAAACGAGAAATTCTTAAAGCTATGTCTCAGGAGCTTAATTTCAGAAACAAGACATTGGATGAAACCTTGCTAGCCAGGAGACCTTCAGCAGCATGTAAGTGGCTTTGGAAACAAATGAGAAAAGCACAAGATCTACATTGATAGACTGCTCAAAGAACTCTGAGCTTTAAATGAGAAGATGAGATTCGACACTTATAGTTGAAATATTATTGAGATTGTAAATGTTATTAAAGAGATTTTTGAGAGAGCATATTTTGATCACAGTGAGAAATTCTGTAGTTTATTTTGTCAGGAACTCAATTTGAGAAACGAGAAATTTGTAGTCGGACCCTTGTTTAAATTTAAGCAGCTGGGATGTTTCTTCAGACCAAAGAACCCCCACTACAGTGTTATCTTATCAGGAATGGGAGTGTGAGGCTCTGCAGTTGAGTACAATAGAGAGGGGGGATGAAATAGCTCAATTCAAGCGTTTGCCTTCACCCAAATTAGTCAGCAAAAAGCTGAGCTGAACCCCCACAGTATAGAGGCTGGAGCACTCAACCATCAGACCAACATCAACAGTGACTCTGCAGATGCTAATTAGGCCTGGCCACCAAAAAAAGGTTGTTGGTTCACTAATCGCCAAAATGGACTGTTCTTCATGGAATCATATTAAAACCAGCCAGAGACCAAGAAACATACAGTGAAGGATATTCTGTAGTTCACAATCATGATGAGGTATCAGTGTAAGTGAAGTATTGTGAAAAAGTGACATTTTGTTAATAACCTAATTCAAAAAGGAAAACTCATTTTCATTTCGGTTTCAGTGTGGCTTCAGGCAATTAATTAAATACTGAATATTGATTATCTACAGTACTCTATATCAACACTCCTGAACCAGAGACAATGTCAGAAGTGCCTTATCTGAGCTAAGGACAAAAAGAACTGGACTGTTGCTCAGTGGCCCAAAATCTTATTTTTGTATTTCATTCTGAATTCAAGGTCCTAGAGTCTGAAAAGTAGACAGATACAGGTTTTACAGTCTGGGATGGTTTGAGGTGCCATGTCATCTGCTGGTGTTGGTCCACTGTGTTTTATCAAGTCCAAAGTTTGTCAGTCTAATAGGAGATATTGGAGCACTTCATGCTTCCATCTCGGAAGCTTTATGGAGATGCCCATTTCCTTTTCCACAAGGACTTAAGCACCTGTCCACAGTGGGTTGACTGGCCTGCCAACTCATGTTCTACAAGCAAAACTGATCAACAATAAAAGAAAGAGGCTTGAAATACGTATATGTATAAATTATGAGTTTACCTTTTCAAATTATGAACACAAATGAACATTTTCATGATTTTCTGTCATGCACAACTAAATGTGTTGATCCAAAAATAAAAGACTAATATTTTTGCTGGAAATAGTTTGTAATTAAAAATTAAAAAGTAGGTTTCTCTAGTCTTTCATTCTGCCTTTTCTTTTGAATGCCTTTCAAGACATCATGGTACCCAGAAAAGCATAACCTTGTTTGATTTTTTTTTTTAAATGAAAAAAAAAAAAGCCAAATACAAATGTATGTCACTGAGGACGTCCTAGGTCTGCGTTTCTAAAAAAGTGGCCAGTCACCGGCAGTCCTAGGTCTGTGTTTCTAATAAAGTGGCCAGTCACCGGCAGTCCTAGGTCTGCGTTTCTTATAAAGCGGCCAGTCACCGGCAGTCCTAGGTCTGCGTTTCTTATAAAGCGGCCAGTCACCGGCAGTCCTAGGTCTGCGTTTCTAATAATGCTGCCAGTCACCTGCAGTCGTAGGTCTACGTTTCTAATAAAGTGGCCAGTCACCGGCAGTCCTAGGTCTATGTTTCTAATAAAGCGTCCTGTCACTGGACGTCCTAGGTCTACGTTTCTAATAAAGTGGCCAGTCACCGGCAGTCCTAGGTATACGTTTCTAATAAAGCGTCCAGTCACTGGCAGTCCTAGGTCTACGTTTCTAATAAATCGGCCAGTCACCGGCAGTCCTAGGTCTGCGTTTCTAATAACACTGCCAGTCACCGGCAGTCCTAGGTCTGCATTTCTAATAACGCTGCCAGTCACCGGCAGTCCTAGGTCTGCGTTTCTAATAACACTGCCAGTCACCGGCAGTCCTAGGTCTGCGTTTCTAATAACGCTGCCAATCACCGGCAGTCCTAGGTCTACGTTTCTTATAAAGCGGCCAGTCACCGGCAGTCCTAGGTCTACGTTTCTAATAAAGTGGCCAGTCACCGGCAGTCCTAGGTCTACGTTTCTTATAAAGCGGCCAGTCACCGGCAGTCCTAGGTCTACGTTTCTTATAAAGCGGCCAGTCACCGGCAGTCCTAGGTCTACGTTTCTTATAAAGCGGCCAGTCACCGGTAGTCCTAGGTCTACGTTTCTTATAAAGCGGCCAGTCACCGGCAGTCCTAGGTCTGCGTTTCTAATAACGCTGCCAGTCACCGGCAGTCCTAGGTCTACGTTTCTAATAAAGCGGTGTGTCACCGGCAGTCCTAGGTCTGCGTTTCTTATAAAGCGGCCAGTCACCGGCAGTCCTAGGTCTGTGTTTCTAATAAAGTGGCCAGTCACCTGCAGTCCTAGGTCTACGTTTCTTATAAAGCGGCCAGTCACTTGCAGTCCTAGGTCTGTGTTTCTAATAAAGTGGCCAGTCACCTGCAGTCCTAGGTCTACGTTTCTTATAAAGCGGCCAGTCACCTGCAGTCCTAGGTCTGTGTTTCTAATAAAGCGGTGCGTCACCGGCAGTCCTAGGTCTACGTTTCTTATAAAGCGGCCAGTCACCGGCAGTCCTAGGTCTACATTTCTAATAAAGCGGCCAGTCACCGGCAGTCCTAGGTCTGCGTTTCTAATAACGTTGCCAGTCACCGGCAGTCCTAGGTCTGCGTTTCTAATAAAGCGTCCAGTCACTGGACGTCCTAGGTCTGTGTTTCTAATAAATCGGCCCGTCACTGGCAGTCCTAGGTCAGTGTTTCTAATAAAGTGGCCAGTGAGAGGCCACATGTAAGGACCACAGTGTAAGTGTGTTTTGTCTCTAGAAAGCTTGACCACAGCACATGACCTTGGACAGAAGGTCCCTTTGTGTTGAACTGGAGAAATAATGTTGGGTGGTAAACCATTTATTTACATATCATGAAATCTGGATGCTACCGAGTGTGCTTCCTCCAGTGCAAATAGCTGCCTCGTGTGAACCCAGTCGTTGGATTTGAGTTTTTGAATGGAAGACCACGGCGACGAGATGGATTTTCTTTCATCACGCCTTTTGTTTCGTTCTGGGAGTTCTTGGTCGAAAGTTGCTGTCTAAGCAATCAGCTGTACTAATGCAAACGGTTGCAAGAATTAAATATTACAAACATGTAAGACTAAAATTGTTGACAGGTTATTAATTCCATATTGTGACAAAATGACACTTGAGCATAACGCACTTACATTCACAGCAAATACAGGCAAAGTCAATAAAGCCACGCAAAAGACAAACTGTCCTTTTCAGACAGATGCACACGCACACCCACACAATTCACCCATTTGTCAAAGATCATTACACACCCTAAATGGGAAAATTGACAAAAGTCCACATCAAACCAAAATCAAAGCTTTACTTATCCAGTCAGGCTCTACTTTCCATATGTACATTTACATAAATAAATAAGAATGCCTTGGATCATGAATATGCACATACGTCTTATTGCGCCTTGGACTATATTTAGACCCAGAACAGAATACTATGACAGTTTTTTTTAAGGAAATCACTCAATTTCCAGCTTGCAGGGAGACAGAAAAATCAGCTAATCGAATTCCATCATTTAAGAGGGTGTCAGCCAAGCTGGCTTGGTGTTAGAAGTAGGATTTGGATTGTAGGCACATCTATTAGTTTTGAGCGCTGGGTAAATATTGGAGCTTGTGATTGTGGCAGGAGAGATTCAGGTGGTTCGCTCAAGGACAGGGGCTTGAGTTTTGGTTGTGCTCTTCGATTGGCTCTTCCTGCCTTCATTCACGGTTTCACGGGCTGGATTGAAAGCAGGCTGCCGAACTTGAAGTGCTGGATGACAGGGAACTTCTCTAGACACTGCAGAAGAGAATGCACAGAGAGAGAAAAGACAAAATGCATGGGTTAACATGGAAAATTAGTTTCTTCTTAGCTATCGCCAACTATGACCTCACGTGGGTGGTTCAAGATGACACAGCATAAAAATTAAGAAATGTTCAGTGCCATCCACTTCTAGTAGCCTCACTGCTAGTTTTTATTTGATGTTGACAGGTCAAATAAAACCAGAAATGTGATCATTTAAAGTTGATGTAAAAATCAGGCTTACATATTCCTAAAAGTAGCGAGGTGGGAGGGGCAAGATGCCTGCTAGGAAGTCACACAATATAGCAGAATCTGTTAATTTGCCACAAAGACAGAAAAAAGGCCATCATCTATTTTTATTGTAAATAGTTGTAAATTGCTTCATTGTATTTTAAATTTTACCATTAAAAGTTCACATTTACAACCTGTGTTAACATTGCCTTTAAAATACTTAAGAAGCTTGTGTTTTACACACACACACAAAATCTGTTTTAGGTTTGTGTGATTCCTGGGACCAATAAGTTATTATAGTATGTCTAAAAGAAAAATTATTGTACAGTCAAATAGGTGATATTCGGATGAAAAAACAGCATGGTCCACATTTTTAATGTGGTATATAAAGTCAAAAATAAAGTATTAAAAAACCTCTGAAACAGCCCAAAACTCAAAGCTGCTAAAATAATAAAACATAATATACAACAATTCATAAGATCATTAAGTTAACCAAGTAATTAATTATGTAGCTATGTAATTCCTTTGAAATAGTGCATCAAAGACCACAATAAGCTGAGGGAAAGAAAAGAAAAATAACCCTGAAGACAGTACTGGAAAACTTAATTCACCTTGATAACCATACTAACTGCAGAAAGAAAGGAACTGACTTAACATGTACACATTTTAAAACATAAAAATAGCCACTGTGCACTCTTTCATTGAGACTGAGATCGTATGTGTGACACAAATGACGTAGTGTCACGCAGCTCCTCATTCAGGGCATTTAAACCCGTGATCACACACATCCTGTTCACATGGCCTTCACTACAACCCGTGAATATAGTACATGGAATGTGTTTCCTGTTGCATTGAAGAAACTTTTGCTCCTTTAGCATAGACTACACTTCATGTTATACAAAACTGTAAATGTTATTGGGGGGATACTACAGCAACAAAATAGAGCACTAGGCTAACTGTACAGATTTGGGCTATTAGTACTTGAATGGTCTTCATAAATCAAGAATGAGTGTTGGGCCAAAGTCTTTACAGGTAAGTCTGGCCACCTTAACACAGATATTCAGGCCATACTAGACCAAAAAGCACAACAGAGAGAGATCTGTACAGTAACATCAAAATATATTATGACCACCTAATAGTGATGATAACCACCTTTTGCTCAGATGACACTAGTAAGACTTTGTGGCCTTAGGTGACTTAAGGTATCCAGAGTCCAGTTCCATCTGTGGTACACTGATTACTCTGTACCTGTCACCAGAGTTGTCTTCCCCCTCTGACATCAGGGGCCCATGGGGTGCTACCGTTACGCCATTGAAAGGCACTCAATGTATTTAAAGTACATTCTCAGTACACCTTCACTACCGCGGCTCTAGAACATCCCACAAAGTTAGTGGTTTCTGAGATGCTACCAGTTCACCTCAGTAGCGTCCTAAGGGTTACCCATCCCACCCCATGCATCACTCTGACAGCACTGGGCAGCACCTTCAGTGCTAGGCTGCGGCACCCACGGTGCATGAAGGAGAGATACCACAGGTCCTTTCTTCCACATGCAATCAGACTGTATAACACAAGCTGCTCTCAGTAGACTGTAGTTTACTATTTATTTATCTTAACTTTCCTCTTATTACTACGGTGGCGCTTTACTATGTGCAATATCCCAACTCATCATCATTTTTTTGTGCAATGTGGGTACGTGCAATATTTCCCCATTTATTTACTATCTATCTGCTTTTATTCACTATCAATCCTTGTGAAATTGTACTGGTCACAACAGGTACACTTAAGGGGAAACCACTTTTCCTCTAATGTCTTCTTCACGAGACTAGATTATTTATATATATATATATATTTGTTTTTTTAGTATTATTTTTTATTTTCTATTTTTTTGTGTATATATATATATATATATATATATATATATATGATAACATATTTAACACAAACAGAGTATATACATTATATATATACACATTATATATTACATTACATTGCATTTAGCGGACGCTTTTATCCAAAGCGACTTACAATAGTGGGAAAGTACAGATGCGAAAAAATAATACTAGAGTT